>ML847752.1:50085-66681 GCA_009831015.1 Picea engelmannii | reverse complement strand
TAATACCATCAATATATGACCTTAGGACTTCAAACCTCCACTCTTCGTGGCTAACTAGATCCATATTCAAGGTGTGACTTGACTCCATTTCCCAAAGAGACAAAATGACACTAGTCTTAAGCTCACAAGGTGTTCTAAAACACAACCTTTCACCTTTATCTTAAAGCAACCTAGTAGTTGGATACCCAACTACTCTCCCAACCTCAATCTAATTCAATGCTTTACTACATCCATTAGGGCTTGTTACCCCCCCATGCCTAGGGTCACTAGAGGAGATCATGTATCATGGACCACAATGAAGACAATTATCCTAATGGTGATCAACTTGTCCACCTAGGGCAGCCCAACATCCCCCCTCAAATGTCTCTTTCTTTCTTATTCAAAAAATATCATTACATCCAGATAACATAGTCTTTGGGAGATAATATGTGAATGTCACCACTAGGCATGTGAATGAGGATCATTGGTTGAAGTTGGACAATGGATCATAAGGTCAATAAGTTATGTTTGTTTCCTTGTTTCACCTTGGTGGCCAACATTTGTACTCTAATCATGTGTTTTCACCCCCAAGGAAAAGGGGTACTACTGGGGGGCCCTCACAAGGGTAATTTCCTGTTTCTCCACCATAATTAACACTTTCCATCCTAAAACTTGTCATAGTGTATTAAACTTCGGTAATGGGTCATGGTTCATTCTCTCATGAGAAGAAGGGTGTTGTAGGGGGTATTCAACCATGTCGACTAGATTCAATGGTCGACTTAGAACTTGTTGGTCAACTAGCATAGTTAGAAGTAGAAGTTGGTTGGAGTCTTTGTTAACCAACCGACCCAGGCAGTTAAGTAGTTACAAATTTCTGAAAGAGGTATAAATAGATAAGCACATGAAGGATAATATAGCTTTGTTGATGCCTAAAAAATGCAACATGAGATCCCTTCCTGCAAATACATTGCAATGCATTTATATGTACATATTATTAATACTATATAGGTGGGACCCCTTTAGGACAGTAATAAAATGGAATGACTCATCTTACTAAGATGTCAAAGCTTCTCTTATTATTGCATTACAAGAATAATTACACAATTGGGAACAAAAGACAAACTCTATTTCTAATTGCAATTTATGGATGATTGGTTTATAATTTGTTTTGAATTTTATTTTTTATGTCATTATACATTCTTTCCCTTGCTACATCTAGACTATAACACTAAGCGTGAATTATACACAAACTTATGTTTGGGCAATGGGTCATCATATGGTATGGAGTCTCTTTGGCCGATTGCATATGTTGTGGATCCTTGTGGTGGTTTTGAACCCGACTTTTGATATTAGAGGTTTGTATAGTCACTTTTCCAAAACATTGGACATATGTGCAAAGGGTTGATGGAAGCTAGCGCACTTCATTATGCTATGGTTGATGAAATTTAATAATTGGATATGGGAAGAAACGTGCATTTATTTCATGTTGTTCTTACCCTATCTCGGGGATGCCACCTTCACTATGTTTTGGTATTTTTTGTGGGTGCTATGGTAAATAAAAAATCCACCATTTTTGGCCTTGAAGGAGTTGCGTCTTGTGGTTTCCTTAGCTTTACTCTTATAGGTATGAAAATTTTATCTCTTCATTCATTAAATTGAAACTTTACTCGAGTTAAAATCGCTTTGTTGGCTCTAGGAATTTGCATAAAAAATGTATTTGTTCTCCAAAGTTTATAGCATTTCGATTTGGGGTTTTCCTTTTGATAATTTGAGAAAGTCAAACCAGAACTATAACTCGACTCTGTGTTTGGGTTAGGGTATGAATTATGTTGTGCTTGGAGAAAAAGTTGTATTTATACTGTTGATACAAAGTCTATGGTGTATTGTTTGCATTATGTCTGTGCAAAATGCGATGTATTTTCTTTCCTGTTAGCATAATATTTATTTCAACCTGAGTTATTGCTCGGAATTCTATTCTTGTTGGATTATATGGATTGATTACATTTGACACAAATGTTGGCAACTGCAATGTTGGAAAATATTTTATAGCAATTAAGTTTGTGTTTGATCGGATTCGATGACTAATTTCTAAAGTGTTCTATTTTTCTGTAAAAGAAAAGGGAAATGCAGGTTTCTTATATTACCCTAGCCAGACCCATACCTTGGAAAATTTTTATGTGGTAAATGTTGTCACCTTGAAATTTTGCCAAGAAATTATTTTTGGGAAGGAATTATTATCGCCGTGCTTATGGGATGCTTTGCAAAATCGTGGGCTCACTATGTTATTTATCCACTAGGAATTTGGTTGAATTCTGAATTTAATATGAGTTGTTTATTTTTAAACTCACAATGGGGTTTTCAAGCCATTTTGGTTTCACTGCTAATGATTTGAGGTTATAGAAAAAAAAATTATGCATCGTCGAAAGGTCCTTGTGATTCTTTTCAGTCTTTCATGCCGATTCAAAATATCTTATTTATGATTATTGTCAAGAACAAATGATTTTTTATTGGCCTTCTACAGATCGCTTTACCATTTTAAAACAATATCTATGGTTTAAAAAAAAAGAAGGAAAGGAAGACTACGAAAGTTGACAGTTTTGGAATTTTCCTTGAATTTTATATTAAATTGCTTGAATCTTGTAGTTCATGGATGTTGTATGATGAAGTGTTATAAAATAAATGGTTGTGGCTTGAATGAGATTTATTTAAGAGGATTCTTGCTTTCTAAATCAACTTGGAAAATAGTGGTAAAATATTTCCAACAAAGAATATTATTATGAACTATAGAGTTAATGAATGATATTTTATATAATGGAACAATAACCATCTTACTCCCGTCCATGATATCATTTTTCACTCATTATATGCCCATCATTCTCCCAATAACATTTAATTCACTTCCCTATTCTATTATTATAAATTCATTCAAAGGATTTGGATGATGATTTGAGTGAAGGTTTCAATACGAAGGCATTGTTTTATAAAGGAAAGGATCTCCATTTTTCTTGAACAATATCCATTTGTTCTTTCTCGTCATGATACCCTTTTTCATTCATTACAAATCCACCCATCTTCCCAATAACCCTGTAATTCCCTATTCATTTGGAATTAATTATTAAATTTAGTATTCGGTGGATTGTATCAATGGATGGATTGCGTATGATTTTTATATGAATAATAGAGCCAACATATCAATTTTAAATTAGGTAGAGTATTTGTGAATGGATTGTTAAAATTTTTCGTATTTTGATTGAAATATTTCTTGAAGTAGAGTAAACAATTGGAAAAGAGGCCATAGAAGGCCATGATTCTCAATACATTTTGACGGTGATCCGCAAGAACTAAATCAACTTTTTCAAGCTAGCTTCCTCAACCTAGTTGGCCAAGGGATTCTCCAACCCCAACTTGAGAGGCCTCCTTTCCATCCATATCAAAACTTCTCTAGTATTTGTGTTCCCCCTCACATTTCTATGAAGCCAGAACCACCTACCAATCATGGTTGGCAAGAGACCGTCCATCATCCTGTTGCACATCATAATGGTTGGCCTACATTATCGTTGTCATTGCCTCCTCCTCCACCGCCATTCAATCCAACTACCCAATCTTATCACATTGTTTCACCTGCCCAATCCTCACATGCATGCAAAATGCTCAAAACCACCATGCTCGAACCAAAGATTGATAAAGGCAAAAAAATGGTTGATTCCGCTAACTCTTTTGAAAGTTCCTCTGAATATGTGTCCTCCCATATTCACATCAAATGCAATTGCTCCCATTTCATCAGTGAAATCCATCCTCAAGGTTTCAATCAGCCTAAGGCTGCAACAAAAAGATCAAAAGAGGGCAGTGAAAAGAGGCAAACCGCCTCTCATAGAAAATATGGATTTTGATGTTGTTATTCGTTTGGCAACAAACTGTTTTTTTTTTTGCAACAAGCATATATTTAGACAAAATGTTTTGGACAACATGGATATTATCTTATTTTTGGTCAATAGTCATGTTTTATTTTTCTTAATAATAAAATGCTTGACTATCTATGTGAATGGGAGTTACAAGGAAAATGTTGGAGAATATCTTGGGTTATTGTATTTCACATTATGTTGATTATTGAAGTCAATAAAAGGGAGTAACAAGGAGGAGTCATATTTTGTTAAAATTTAACAAAGAGATTAGGGGTCCCACCTATTTAGCTATTATTTAATAGAACCATATTTATTTTATTAATATCTATTTGTCTCAAACTAGTGGTTAAGCTAACTAAAACTTAACAAAAGAAAGGTAGTTGAACTACCTTAACTTGTTTGAAGAAGAATAAAATCTCAATCAAAAGAAGAGACGGAGGGAGAGAGAGAACATAAGGAGAAATTTTGATATAAGGTCTTCTCTATACTTGTGAGATATTTCTTTTTCTTCATTCATTATGAGTTTACTAGAAAGCTAAACCATCTTGATGACAACAAGGTATTATTGAAGGAAACATGATTAAAAAATGAATCATATCTTTTAGCAACTTGTTTATAAAGGTTATGATCTTTCTTGGCAGTTTGTGTGTTCTTGTTTGTTTATGGATTAGATTTCATAATTGGTGAAGGATATTTTGCAGAGTTAAGTGACAACACTTTTATGGAAATTTGATCCATATCTTTATCTTCAATTTATTTTGTTGTCAGAGTCTTTTTGTATGGTGTCCATCAGAGGCTTCTAAATATGACTTTTGTCCCACCCTCGTAGGGGTTTGTAAAGAGAATTTTTCTTTGTATCTAAGAATGAAATTAATATAAAGAAAAAGAAAAAAAATCATTTTTTTGATTTCAGTGTCCCATGCATATCTTATGATATTGTTCAGATTTTACTTTTATTTTCATCTCTGTTCCTTTACACACTTATGTATATCTCCGCTTATTTTCTTTTTTTCAGTTACATTTAACATATAAAATAATCCTTGGTCCCTAGTACATATTACCTTTGGATTAAGAGATTGTTTTGAATTAAAGTCTATAAACCCTCGAGTAACATTTCGAACTATCTTTCCTTAGCCTAGAAAGATTTGAAAATTCTTGAGTAGGGCTCTTCATACCTTTTCCTCAACATTTATTAGGATACCATACTGGGGAGATCTTCCATATCTCTCTAGTTGATTGTATCACGATTATATTTCATTTTTCTATTTTGTATGATTACTCTTTGACTGATTTTTTCCATGACAGTACCTGTTATGAGACAACCCATTATTGGAAACGTTATTGATGACCAAACCAACATTTCATTGACTTTATTCAACACTATTTTAGAAACTGCTAGTACTCATGTTGAGATTGAACGATCTTAGGAAATAATTGAAAGGGACATAAACATACGTGAACGCAAGGAAGCCAGGCATAGGCGGCCCAAAAATCAACAATAACCTCCATTTTCGATATTTTATTCCATGTCATTTAATCCTCACATTTCTCGAAGGAGAAGGCGGTTTTCCCCTAAAGCTACCCCTATTTTTGAAATATGGAGGAAAATTTTCTTATCAACACAACAAAGTCCTCCTAGGAGAACCTTAATCGATTCTACCAATTCATCTTTATCACCCATACCTATCACTTTCAACATGACATCCACAGGTAGTGGTAGTGGCACCAGAGATCCCTCCTCCTCACAACCTTCTGCTTCATCCACGATTGGTAGTATCTATAGTCATCAAATACCTATTCAATCCACTACCAATATTGCTAAGGTCATTAAGAAATATGAACTTTTCCAATTTGAGGAATATGCTACAACCACCTCGTGGTATGTATATTCTCCCTTAAATCTCACACCACCCACCCACCTATTACCAAAATTCAAGGATCATTTACCTAGGTTCTCGGGAAATGGTACCATTACTACAAATGAACACCTTGTAGCATTCTCTAATGCATGCCATAACATAGGGGCTACTATAATGACACTTTAATGTGTTTATTTGTTAATTCTCTCAAAGGGAAAGCTGCAACATAACTTTTTGACCTCCCTCCCAAAATCCTTTCCACTTGGGAAGAATTAGTTTATTGGTTCAAGTCCACTTATGGACAACCCAAGAGTCCAACTAAGAAGTTAAGGGAATACAACAATATTTCTTATAATGATGGTGAAACCATCAAATCTTTTAACCTTTGTTTCACCAAACTATATAATCAAATCCCTAAACTAATCCTTCCTCAAAATCAAGTTGCTTTCATGCATTATTATAACACATTACCTTCTCCGTATCATAATAGAATTGAAGAGAAGGCTATCGACAATATCAGTTCCGCCCTTCAGTCTTTCCTAGAATATGAAGATCAAATTGAAAGAACGATTATTCCTAAGGGAGACTTCGTTAATCAAACAAACATGTCAGCCATTCTAAAACTCAAGCAGGATATGAACAATAGGATCATAGCTTATGAACGGAAATAAAAGTATTCTTCATCTTCCCTTGGGGATTCTTATTCTTCCTTAGCATCTTTTAGGAACACAAATGAAAACACTTTTCAACCGAAGTCCATTATGACTCATAGTTGGTGTAATTTATGTGAATAAAATCATGATGAGAATACCTGCGAGGTTAAAAATAATGCTAGAGACAAGATCTTTGGAAAAAGGCCTAATACCCTGATCGAAATTTGAGATTGGGATGAACTAGAGGATGTTATGGTAATAAATACAAGGAATCAATTTTAAACTACCAAGGGAAAATTTGATATTCCCCGCACTTCTTTTTCCCCATGCTCATCTTCTCAAAGTGATGATACACAAGCTGTCAGAACTTCAAGTGATCAAGGAGTGTATTTCCCTTCTTCCCTCTTCTAAGTACAATATACTTAACCAATTGACTATTATCAAATATTATGCTACTCTTTTGGACATGATTGTCATCCCAGAAAAACAAAAAGAATCTTAAATATTTTATGGAAGGTAAGATTTCTACCATAGCCAATCTATTTGAAGAGTGAAAGGAAGAGGACTCAACTGTAAATAAGATAGGTGTAAATAATTTTAGGAAACCTGTAAAAAAATCCCCCTTTCTATATCTTAGTAAAAATTATGGATAAAATAGTTCATTGTTTCCTAATTGATGGTGGTTCTGGTCCAAGTGTGATGTCTAAAATTATCATGGAAGATATTGGCTTATCTTGCACTAACGAAAATTCTAGAAGCATGATCTCTTATAATAGTTTGCAACAATCAACTATAGGTGAAATCAAGGATGTAACCTTAGTTTTGTGTGCACATCCCAAGATAAGAACAACCCTCAACATCCAAGTAATTGATATTCCAGTGAGTAACTATTCAATTATTTTAGTAATAGATTGACAATCCTTAACTGGTGGATACCTTTCACTCGATGGAACACATTTGACCGCCCCTCAGAATGGAAAGAACATTATAGTCCTTATATAAGGAAGAATTTCACCGTATATAGAAAGTGTTCCTCAACCTAATGTAAATTGTCTTGAAGAAGATTTGGGAGTGTACTCTATCTTTGTTGATGAAGGTAACACTATACTTGAACCAATTAATTTTGATGATGGCATGTGGCACATGCATTTCGATGGCTCATGTTCAAACGAAGGTAATGGAGCCGACATCATTCTATATTCTTTTATAGGTAAAATCCACAATTTCTCTTATAGGTTGGGATTTTCCTACACAAACAATGTCACTAAGTTTGAGGCCTTATTGTTAGGCATCAAAAATGCATATAACCTTGGTTGTGGCCACCTTACAATTTTTGGTGATTTTGAACTTGTTGTGAATCTTGTATGTAATATTTATTCACCAAACAATAAGTTACTTAAACTTTATACTCAAGTTCTTTGGATGATGATTTAAAATTTGTTATCATCTAACATCACTCATGTTAAGAGAGAACTTAATTCAATGGCTAATATGTTAGTTTTTTTTGCAGCATCTCCTACCTGACATCTTTTACCTCAAAGACTGGATTGTACGTTCCAATCTCTATGTTGTCCTCACATCCCTGATAACATAGAATCGTGGAAGGTTTTATTGAGTGATGAAGGAATTTGTTCTTTCATACAAAATGAGCCGTTTAAGCCCAAAGAAATCATCTTGGTTGAAGATGAAAAATTTCCTAAAGGCTTGACTCCTCTCGAAAGTTCATTTTCGTCAAGTGATGTAGGAAACAAGGAAACACATAACAAAGAGGAGTCAAAAAGGAAAGTTGGTGATACCATTTCCTTGGATATTGGGACATCCAAATATCCAAAGATAATTAAATTAGGTGCCCAATGTTTCGCTGAAGAAAAAGTGAAATTCACATAATTACTATGTGAATTTCAAGATGTTTTTTCCTGGTCATGCGAGGATCTTCGTGGTTTTGATCCTTCTCTCATACAACATGCCATTCCTATCAAGGGAGGGATAAAACCAGTTAGGAAAATACAAATACCTATTAAGACTGTGCTCGAAGCCACTATTAGGAAATAATTGGAAAAATTGTTGAAAGCTAATATAATCTTTCTGGTTAAGTATTTCGACTGGGTTTCAAATATGGTCCCTATTCAGAAAACTGCTAGCCAGATCAGATTGTGTGTCGATTTTTGTGCATTGAATAGAGAAAGTGTCAAAGACCATTTTCCACTTCCCAATATGGAAATGATTCTACAGTAGGTTGTAGGGTCTCAAATGATGTCCTTACTTGACAATTTCTCTGGGTATAATCAAATCAAAGTAAAAAGGACTGATAGATATAAAACTACATTTACCACATGTTGGGGCACATTTTCTTATGAACGAATTCCTTTAGACTGATCTAATGTAGGTTCTACCTTTCAAATAGATATGCATATAGCTTTTGACGATCTAATCGGTAATATTATCCAAGTTTATCTTGATGATTTGACTGTTTATTCTAAAAACCGGTTGGATCATTTTGGTCATCTTATAAAAGTTCTCATGCTCTATAGAAAATTCAGAATGTATTTAAATCCTTCCAAATCTATTTTTGGTGTCACAAAGGGTAAGCTCCTCAGTCACATTTTTTTTGATTCAGGGATAAGTATGGATCCCAAGAGAATTACTGCCATTCTAAACCTCCCTGCCCCTACCTCCAAGAAAGAAGTTCAAGATTTAATGGGCATTATTAATTTTTTCTATAGATTTGTTCCTGATTTTTCTATCATGGTTAAACCAATCCATAATATTTTGAAGTAGGATCGTTCTTTTTCTTGGAAAAATGAGGTTGAGAATGATTTCCTTAGGATTAAGAAAGAAATCATCTCTGCACCGGTTCTGGCGAAACTGGATTTTGAGAAATACTTTATCATATATACCAATGCCACCGAGGAATCTATTTTTGCTATCCTCTTACAATGTGATGACCAAAATAATGAAAAACCTGTAGCCTACATGAGTCAAAGTCTATCAGATGACGAGATCAAATACGCATATATTGAGAAATATGATTTTTCTTTTGTAAAGGCTTTAGAAAAATTTCACCATTTTATTTTTGGAAAACATACACAGGTAAAAGTCCCTTTTCTTGTTGTCAATTTTTTGCTTTCACAAACTTATCTTTCAGGAAAACTTGCACATTGGCTTGCCAAAATTCAGGAGCATGATTTGACGATCACGACATGAAAGACAATCAAGGGATGATACCTACCCCTTCACTTAGCTCAGCACCATGAACCAAGTGAAGAACTTGATGAGAAAGATAATCCTCTTTCAATGCTATTTTATATTGAAAATCAGAATCTCTCTCTATCTGAACACCCTTGGTATAAAAATCTGGTGTATTATTTGTAGTATCAAAAGTGTCCATATGGGATGGATCCTCACCAGAGAAGGAGAAAATACCTTGAAGCTTCCAAGTATATCATTTTAGGATACCTTTTGTTTAGGAGGCATGTTGATGGTTTGTTACTTTGATGTGTAAATGATGAGGAAGCACATGAATTATTACTCAAAATCCATGGATAAACAACTTATGTTATTCACATCGGTGGCTATTTTTATGCTAAGGATATTGCTTTTTTTTTTTTTAATATAATGGCTATGGGTCTTTGATATTAAAAATGGCAAAAGACTGCCCGAGATTTACAATCGAACAGAGTTTACTGACAATTCATTTCCTGGCTACCTGGGTTCAGGAAAAAACTCCCTGGATACAGAGCTCTGGGCTTTGACGTTCTGTTACTTTTTTTGAACGGAGAAAATGAGATGACATACAGGTCTAGAGTTCTTCGGGCAACCAAAGATACAACAACGGCCAAACGCAGCTACAGCAGCAGCCAAACGCGGCGCCTTTAGAGCTCCAGTCGCAACGCATTGAATCTCCTGAATGCCTTGAGTGTTTTCGATCTTTTGGAGTCTGCTATGGCTTCCGATCTTCTGGCCTGAGATTCGATGTAGCTTTTCTAAGAAGCCCTTCATTTCTAATCAGTGTTTCGATGGTTCCAACAGTAGGGGGGATGAGCCTGGCAGAGAGAGGATTGCCAGAAGTCCATTCTACTATTGGTCTCCAGCTTCCACTTAGTTGCTAATTCGAGATCGTTGCTTGCCTGAGAGTGATTGCAGAGTGATCCTGACAACTGGGATCTCTGTATCTTTAATGTGATACTGGTCCTACCTTCTTTGATCACGAGTGTTCTTTGCGACAGTGGGACTGCCTTTGATACAGGGTACTTTGGAATCCTTGAACAGAAGTGACAAACCCTTTCAAGAGGTGATAGGAATTGGTCTGTCAATGACATAGAGCAACAGACTATGGGATAGGGTAGAAAGAGTCCCTTCCATTGATTTTGATTTCCCCTTTTTCCATGGAGGAGCCTACATTTGCCTCGAAGTCAGCTTGCTGATTTAGACCTCTTAGCACATGATAGAATTTGACTTGATCGAACTCCCTCACTAGGTTTAGGATTCTGGAGAAGAGCTGAGACAGAGGGAGGTGATTCGGCCTTTTTCTTCCAACTAAGGATTGAATTACGATCCTGGAATCCCCAAAAACCACCAGATTTGGAATTAGAAGAGTCCTTGCTTGGCTGAGGCCTTGCCATAGAGCAAGGTATTCCACTGAGTTGTTGGAGAGAAGACCAAGTCCCCAAGCGAAGGAGAGGACTAAATTGCCTTCCGGATTATAAAGAACACCACCTCCCCCTGCATTTCTGGGGTTACCCTTTGAAGCACCATCAATCAACAGCACATGCTTATCTAGTGTGGATCTCCACTTGATGAATTCATTTTCTTCTAGTCTAATTTCCCAGGGTGAATGAATACTCTGCGAGGTCTTGATCCTTGAAACTAGCAATGGGTCCAGCTCTGAAAACTAGTTATGGGTAGCCTGATCAGGTG
Organism: Picea engelmannii; assembly: GCA_009831015.1. Taxonomy (NCBI): domain Eukaryota; kingdom Viridiplantae; phylum Streptophyta; class Pinopsida; order Pinales; family Pinaceae; genus Picea; species Picea engelmannii. The sequence goes on along the minus strand of ML847752.1, from coordinate 55,371 downwards.
GAATTTCATTACAGAGCAAGGGTTTAGAGGACACTAGCTCATTGACTAAACTCTTAACTTTTGATGCCAGGCGAGCAGGGGGAGATGATGAATCTCTGAAGATTCTTCCATTTCGTTCCAGCCAAATGTTCCAGCAAATTAATTTAGGAATCCATACCCAACAGTTTTTTAGCAGACTCATTTTGGCCAAAGGGAAGGGAGATGTGTTCAACCAAGAATGGAAGAGATCAGAAATGGAGGCAGGAAGGGTAATATTGAGCTGGCCCAAGACCAGATTCCACAGATCACAAGCATAAGGGCAGAGTAAGAGCAGGGGGACAATAGACTCCTCATTGTTGTAGCACAGAGGGCACCTTGAAGGGCCTTCCCACCCTCTTTTCCTGAGAATGTTGAAGGTGAGGATGTTGTTGTGTAACAAGGTCCAACAGAAAAGATCAATCTTTGGGAGAGAAGGGAATTTCCAGAGAGTATTCCAAAGAGTGGGATCCGAGGGGACCCAAGGAATGACCAATAAAGCAGTGTAACCATCAGCAATGGAGTACTTTCCTGTAGTGCAGCCCCATCCTCTCTTGTCCTTCGATCTAGCAGAGATGGGGGACAATCCCTGCAGCACTCTAAGGAGACTGTTTGCTTCCCTGTTCAGGAAATGAGGGACCTCTCCCAAATCCCAGGAGCTCCAAGATCTTTTCTCATTCTGGTTCCACACCGATATGTCCCACAGGGTTTTCTGATTTTTAGAGATTAGCCAATTCTTTATGTTGTCCATCTCGGGGTTCTGGCCTAAGGGAGAATTTCCTAGAATCGAGTCCTCCCAGAGGTTAATTTTTCCCCCATTTCCAGGGATCCAGTATAGATTGTTATTGATCAAATCCTTCGCCCTTAGACAGAGAGCATACACAGTAGATCCTTTCGCTGTAACCAGAGGTCTGTCCAAACATCTTTCTTTGTAGCTTTGGAAGTATTTCAGCCGAATAGCCTTGGTGCTCCAGGAGATTTTCTCATAGACCAATCTCCAGAGGATTTTCCCTCCCAAGGCTACATTATGGGTGGCTACATCTCGGATCTGCATCCCTCCCTCAGCTTTGGATGTTTTGACTTTATCCCAATTTACTAAGTGGATTTTTCCTTCTCCTTTCTTCCCTCCTTCCCAAAGAAATCTTCTCAGCAATTTGTCTATTTGGGAGAGAATGCCTTTTGGGGCCAGCAACGAGGAGGCTTGATAAATCGGCATAGCAGTCAGGACTGAATTTATTAGAACCAGCTTGCCCGCTTTGTTCAGCCAAGAGGCACCCCAGGAATGAATTTTTCTTTTGAGTTTGTCTATCATGGGGAGCCAAAGGCTGTTTCTAGGAGATGATTTGTCCAAAGGGATTCCAAGATAATTAATCAAGTCCCAGTCTGTAGTTCCTTCCATTTCAAGGGCTCTAGAGATATCCAACATTTCCCTTGGGGGGCAGTTCCACCCATAAATTTTTCTCTTTCTGTGACTGATCTCACTTCCTGAGACCATTTTATACTCATCTAATTCTCTTTTGAAATTAGAGGCAGACCTGAGGGTTGCAGGGCTCAATAGTAGGGTATCGTCAGCAAATTGGGCATGATTTAGATTTTTGACCCGGGGTGCTATCTTGAGGCCAACCAAGGATTTCTGCTGGAGGCAATTATCTAATTGGAAGCTTAATATAGCGGCTTGAATAACATACATCAGGGGGGACAAGGGGCAACCTTGTCTGAGGCCCCGGGAGGCTTGAAAAAAAGGGGCAGATCTTCCGTTTACAAGGGGAGCTATCCAGGGACCGGAGATACAAGCCTTAATCCATTTTATAATTTGGCAGTGGAATCCTAACTTAGACATAACCGCATACAAAAAACTATGGCGGACTCTGTCAAACGCATTAGCAAGGTCTAGTTTGACAATCATACCTTTCTCTTTTCTTTGGCAGCTGGAATGAATCACTTCCTGAACCAGAATAATGTTGTCCTGAATATGGCGGCCTTTCACGAACCCTCCTTGATTTTCAGGAATGATCTTTGGGAGGATGGATTTGAGCCTATTTGCGATGATTTTGGTTATTAACTTGTAGCCTATGTTGCACAAGGAGATAGGCCTGAATCTTGAGAAGCTTCGGGCTCCCTTCTCTTTCGGAATAAGGGCAAGGAAGGAAGAATTTGTACTCCCCCCTATCTTTGCACAGGTCTTGGACTTTTTTACCATTCTGGTCAAGTCTTTCTAAATAATATCCCAGCAGGAGATGAAGAATCTAGCTGAAAAGCCGTCAGGTCCAGGGGCTTTGTCCAGATCCATCCCCTCCAGAGCAGTTCTTATTTCTTCAGTGGTAACCAGAGCTAATAGTTTTTGATTGCTTCCTTCATCAACCAGCAACGAGATCAGATTAAGAGGGTAGTTGTCAGGGTTATGAGCCTCCCTATTCTCTTCCGTGAAAAGGTCTTGGAAGAAATCATGGGCAGCTTGCTTGATGTCATCAAATTTTGTTAAAGTCTGCCCCTGAAATTGAATTTCTTTTATGGTGTTATGAATTTGGCAGGCTTTGGCTTGTTTATGAAAGAAAAAAGTATTCTTATCCCCTGCTTGGATCCAGAGGCTCCTTGATTTAACTCTCCAATATTCCTCTTCTCTTCTCAAAGCTCTGTGTAACGTTTTTTGCAACTCAGTTTCTCTATCTAGATCTTTGTCAGAATTTGGGCCACTTTCCATTGCTATCTAAAGGTTTGATAGATCTCTTTGAGCCTTAATCATTTCCTAGACAGGAGAGTTTCACTTTTTGGCCCAAGCCTTTAGGTCTCCTTTTAATCTTCTTAATTTCTCTTCCCAAATGAAGAAAGGGGATCCAGTGATAGGATGGCTCCAAGAATCCGAAACGGTCTCCAAGAACCCCTCAGAGCTGACCCATAAGGGGCTGAAGCGGAAGGGGATGGGTCCCAGGTTTTCCCCAGGGGAGAGGGAAAGGGAGATCGGTTTATGATCAGAGGTGTAGGAAGGAAGAATGTCAGAGGAAGCATAGAGGCCAAGGGTTAGGAAGGAGGAATGCAAGAGAAATCTGTCCAGTCTTGCAGCTATATGGCCAAGACCTGATCTTCTATTGGTCCAAGTGAACTTACCTTTGCTAGGCTTTATATCTTCGAGGTCCCAATCTAGCATGAGATCCTCCACCCATTCTCTGGCCGGGTCTCTAACAAGAGATCCCCCTTTTTTCTCAGAGGTGGCTAAGGTGACATTAAGGTCGCCTGCTAGAACTAAGTTTTCATGGGGGTTATGACAAAGGAAATCGTGAATCTAATCCCAACATTCTTTCTTTTCAGATAACAAGACTGGAGCATAAACATTGAAAAGACTTACCAAGTGTCCTGATTCTTTATGGAGAAATTTTGTGAACAACCAGTGGATGTTGCTTTCTTCTTCTACAATCTCTAGAACAGAGGAGTTCCAAAATGTGCCCAGGCCCCCTGAGGCACCTCTGGCACTGATTTCTCTTCCATTACCTCTCTTCCAGAACAGATTGCTTGCTTGGAGGGCTTCAGAGTCCTCCATCTCCGTCTCTTGGATAAGAAAGACTTCAGGATTTGACATTCGCACAAGATCTTTAACTGCTTATGTTTTTACTTTGCTGCCAAGTCCTCTGCAATTCCAGGAGACGAAATGCATTAAGAACCAGAGGAGGAGGTGGGGGCTCCCTTAGGAGCCTTTCTTGCCTTTACAGATGATCTGGTTACTATCATATCTGGGATAGTTTTCTGGGATCCAACCATTACATCCCGGTATGATCTTTCTTCCCTCTTTTTTCTATTGGTTTTTCGACCTCTTCCTGCTCTTTCTGGGGTTCCCACTGAGCTGTTGGTTTCAGTGGCTTCTTCATCTGAATCAGCTCCTGACTCAGTGCCCAAGGAGATGTGTTCTTTGTTTGATTTCAGCTGGTCCTCAACAATATGACTGATATTTTCAGGAGGATTCGGGGGAGGTGTTGATGGCTGGGGTGGAGGGGAAGGGAGAGGGGGAGCGGACTGGGGTCCAGGAGGGGGAGCTGCAGGGGTGTTCGAGGAGGAGGGGTGTCCACCACCACTAGAGGATTGACTGTCTCTTGCTTTCTGCGAGTTTTTGATTCGCTTTACTTGCTGCCACCCATCAGTGGATTCTTTCTCTGTTGATTGAAGTTTTGGACAGTTCTTCTGAAAATGCCCATGCTCTTGGCAGTTTCTGCACTTGAAGGGCAGATGTTCATAATCCACTTTTTGATAGTGAGACCAGTCTCCTATCGTGAGTTTCACTGCTTCGGGGAGACCGGATTCCAGGTCAACTTCCACACAGATTCTGGCACAGGTATAGTTTACCTTGGTTGCAACTTTGTCTATGAATCGTCCTATTCTGTTGCCGATCTGCTGCAGAGACTCATAATTCCAACAATGCACTGGGAGGTTGGGCAACCTCACCCATACCGGAACTTCCTTGGGGAAATCCACATTTGGGTCAAAATCAGGAGTCCACCGGTTAAGGTAGAGCCATTGAGTGCCCATGAAATAAGGTCCACTTCTGAAGATCAAGTCTTTGTCAATTTTGTCTATGAACTCGAATATGAAGTATCCTTTTCCCACCGGGTAGCAGGTGACCCCATGCTTTAGATGAGGTTTCCAATTCCTCTGTATCCAATCGTTCGTTGTCTTTGGGGAAGGCCAAATCCCCATAAACTGGCCAACTAATCCTCTATCAGCCAAAGCCAACGCTATTTTGACTGGTTGGGTCTCTGGGAGGGCGATTTCAGGGATCTCCTCGAGTTTCTTTATAAATTTCGGGACTTGAAGGGGGGCAGAGTGCTTGCGGCTGATGCCCACGAGTTTTCTGAAGGCGTCTGCATCAGAGAGGGGGGGGGAAGAGGTCGAATCCCCACCCCCTGGGGCGACCATGGCTGCTGAGGGGCGATCTCAAGCTATGCTAAACCCTATCGCTGTTAAAAACCACCGAGATTAACAAGCTCTAGTTTGGATATATCATTGTTGTTCTACCATTTCTTGCTAAATATTTCTGTTCTGCATACTATATTATATCTGTAATATTGCAATGATGGAGTTATTTTAAAGTTGAAGGACATGGGGGTGGGCTTTGATCCACTTATGTGTGCACGGGTCACGATACCATTTAATATGGTATCTCTGGGTGTAACCACACGTTCGACCACTACCTCAAGGTGTCCCCATGGCTCCAGGTAAATCCCTCACGAGAATTGAATCTTTCCCAACGATGAAAAACTCCTCGCTTTTCACCATTGGATCCAA
>ML847752.1:32307-49910 GCA_009831015.1 Picea engelmannii | reverse complement strand
CCTTTGTGTTTTAAAAGTTGAAGGACATGGGGGTGGGCTTTGATCCACTTATGTGTGCACGGGTCATGATACCATTTAATATGGTATCTCTGGGTGCAACCACATGTTCGACCACTACCTCAAGGTGTCCCCATGGCTCCAGGTAAATCCCTCACGATAATTGAACCTTGCCCAACGGTGAAAAACTCCTCGCTTTTCACCATTGGTTCCAACCCCTTTGGGTGCTAAGGATATTTCTTTTAAGATCATAAGAAATGGTTATTACTAGCCTTCGATATTTCACGATTCTTATAAATTTGCAAGGTCCTATGATAAATGCCAAAAATTTGCTGGCAAAGAACGTCTTTCTTCCATGCCTTTACAGCCTGTCCCTTTGGATTTCCCTTTTTCTAAGTGGGGTATAGACTTCATTGGTCCAATCAATCCTTCATCCTCTGCAGGACATATATTTATTTTGAAAAAACCCGATTACTTTACTAAGTGGATTGAGGTTGTACCTCTTAGATATGCGCAAGATGAACAAGTAATATCTTTTCTAGAGTCTAATATATTTTCTAGATTTTTCCTTCCATTGGAAATCATTACAAACAATGGTCCAGCCTTCATTTCTGTAAAATTGACCCAATTTATGGCTAAATTAGGTGCCAACTATTTCACTTCATCTGCTTATTACCCTTAGGGAGATGGACAAGCAGATTTTACTAATAAAAACCTGGTCAGAATTATAAAGAGAATCATAGAAGACAAACTGTGCCTATGGCACACACTTCTAACTTATGCTCTTTGGTCAGACCATACTACCACCAAATAGAGTACATGTTTTACTCATTTACAACTCGTATATGGCCAAGAGGATATTATTCCTATTGAACTGGAACTTTCTTCCTTATGGTTGATGTTATAGTCTGAAGAATTAAATTCTTCTAATTTTTCTCAAAGGATAAATACACTACTAGCCCTGGAAGAAAAAATAATTTTTTCCTTGGAAAATTTGAAGAGGAGGCAACAAACAATGAAGAAGTATTTTAACAAAAGAGAAAAGACTGATGAATTTAAAATTGATGGAAAAGTATTATTGTGGGATTCAACTCATGTTGAGAGAGGGAGACATTATAAATTCCAAAAGTTATGGCTAGGTCCATTTAAAATTGCTTTTATCCTCAACACAAATTCATATCTTCTTAAAGACATGGATGAGCGATTGTTTTCTTACAATACCAACGGTTCCCATTTGAAAAATTATGTGGAATCAACTTGACCACCAACTCAGTTTTGTGTAAATATGATTGTTGTATATATATTTTTTTGCCTTACGTATTTTCTGTCATTTCGGTTTATTGAGTTTTATTTTCTATTGTTTGTTTTGCATGGTCATCATAAATAAATTCTCAAACAATTTTTCCATAATGATGTCATTCTATAAGTATTGTTGATCAACGAAAACAAGATAGACATAGCTGCTACGATATCTTCTTTTTGAGACACTGAGGGAATATTTTTTTTTTCAATATTGTTGTAGTATAGTTGGTTTTGTTTTCTTTCTTGTTTATGCTATCCCTTTCTTCCCTCCATCTTGAGATTCAAGAGCATATCAGAATCATTCTCCTCGAAATTTTGAAAAGTGTTATCGGTTACAAACCTTGTTTATTCTTATGCATACATGACCACTTCCCATCATACATCTCACTTTCCATAAGTTATTCCTCGAAGTCTATTGGCACAGGGGAAGAACCAGGGTTCAACGCTCAAGAGCACACCAACAAAACCCTAACTACCGACCCTTTTGACAACACCTGTGAAGTAGATGAAGTCTCACCCGAAGGAGAGGCAGGGGTGGTTGCAGGACTCAGATGTCTGCAACCTTATCTAGGACATAGATCTATGATTATAGCACTTAGAAATCATCTAGCATGGTTTATTCATCAATATTCAACCCTTACAGCACTTCGCAGATATCCCAGAGTATCACAGTGAGTATTTAGATCTAAGATAATTCAACACTTAACCACAACAAGATAGATCAGGTTCAGCAAATCAAGCACTAAGCATTTTACATATCAGATCTAGCATTCATTCCTATCTCAGAAGCACAAAGCATAAATAAATCTATTTAATCACATCAAGCACTTAGCCAAGAAGGATATAAACACATTAGGTTGAAGCACAGAGAACAATACACAAAGTTATCATGGTTCACCCCCACCCTGGGGCTACATCCACAAGATCTTCTTCTTTATTATCTCAGTCAAGAAATTACAACATAGAGCTTCAACAATCCTTGCTTTGCACAGGACAAAAGATCTACGCATCTCGCTAGATCCTTCTTCCTTTCACTCCAACACAAAACAACTTGCGAGCTTCTTACAATCATGCACAGAGCATTTACAAGATACATCCGATCACACAGATCGAGTTCCTGGCACTAAGCCATCAACTATACATCATATAGATGTAATTCTCTCTCTATTCTAACATTGCCTAAGTATCTATTTATAGATTACAAAAATGGGCCTAAACATGGGTGAACCCATGGGCCGACATCCCTTTCCCGTTACATTAACCCAAAACCCTAAAGGGACCCAAAACTAGGTCTAGTTTCCCTAATTTGTTCTTCGCGTTGCGCTCCATCTTTGGCAAGCTGTCAAAGTCCCAAAAATGGTCAAATATGACCAAGTATTCTTCAAAACATGGTCAAGGAGAAAAAGGGCCCCAACACTCACTTGTGACTCGTCCCGAGTCACTCTGGTCTGATCAATTCCGCCTCGAATGCCTTGAGCTTGGCTTGAGCTGCTTCAACCTGCTGTAGTGAGATAACCTCTTGCTTAGTGAATCCTGGATCATTGTTTCATTGAGTGGTCCTTCCAGGTGTTTTTTTGCAGTGATGACAACCTGTTCGAGTTCATCTCCCTAGCTTTCAAGTTCAGCGAAAATTTGGCATGCCTTTTCTTGGATTGACTCAAGTTGTTGGGAGACTTCCATCACTTTACTTTGTAGCGTATGTACCTATTGTTGGATTGTGATTTGTTCTAAAACCCTATTCATTCTTTTGAATGGGGTCAAACTCTTTATCTGCGCCTATAGTGTGTCTGCATGTTGCTTTGCTTCTTGGAGCTGTGCCTCCAATGTATGCAATTCTGGATTCTCTGCGAGGGTTTCATAAGTCTGGGCACTTCTAGCACTTAGTTGCTTGCATTCCAAGGGATTTTTTTTTAATTGGCCAATTGCGCTTCGAGCAATGGCCTCTCTTAGATCTCCTATTTCTTGGGGGGTCTCAGGCACGGTGTAGAGCTCCATATCTGTGATGCGTTGTTGGATTTGTTGGATTACTTTTTCCAGTTGGGTCACCTATTGTGGGAGATGGTCTTCCATATTCACTTCTATGACCATCACAGAGTGAAGTGCTTTGTGAACCCTTTCCTGTAATTCAAGTTTCTCTGCTAGCAACTGTGCCTTTTCCTAGTCCCACTTTGCTTTCAGGGCAAGATTTTTCCGTTCTACCTCACTCTGTTGTTCTAGAAGTGATTTTTGTGATTGCATCAAAGCCTGGGTGGCTTGTGTTGTGTCTTCTTGAGCTCGTCGAAGGCGAGTTTCGACTTGATCAATGATCTAGTGTAATTGAGTGGGCTCATCGCCTGTTCCTGATGTTCCACTTATCAAGGGAACTGTAGAAACTGCTTGGCTGGACTGGAGTGCCTGCTGCACTTCTTGGAGTTCACCCTTGATTCAGTTGAATATCTCCTCCTTCTTTCCTTCTTTCTTTCCTGTGAGCTCTAGTGAAACATCATTCAGCGCAACAATTAAGAAGTCAAAGTCATCTGGGGTAAGGGTAGTTTTAAGCGTGGTCTGGGTGGCCCTAGATTTCTTTTGGGAGGAGGGTTTTGGTGGTGTAATATTTATTTTCATGGAGGGATCCTCCTCCTCTCTAGGTGGAGTAACCTCGCCTCTGTTTTACTCAACTTTTGTGCTGCCTAGTTTTTCACCATCACCTCCCTGTGTAGGTGAGATCAAAGTAGTCTTTGTGGATGTGCTAGGGACATCTTCAACTTCATCATCCTTCTTAGTCTTGCTTGGCCCAAGTGTATCCGACATAGCTTCAGGGATTTCCTCGTCAGACATGTATGCAGGGTCCGCTACAACAAGGAAGTCTGCCGACCATTCCTTGGTAATATCCTCCAAGTCATATTCTGTCATCTTGTAGTAGGATTCGAGCTGTTGTTTATGATCATCACCACGCGCTGTAATATAGGTGAAGTGGCGGTCCACGCTGAATTTCATCAAAGGTATAAACCTATGAAGTACGTTTGGGGTGATTCACGGTGTAGACTGAATTGCATTCTTCAGTTGGTTGAAATGGGTGTGGAAGACAACATTGGACTGCCACTACTTGTTCATGTCATTGGAGTACCACAACGTACAGAACTTTGCGGCTAGTGGCTCAAAAGGTTCGATCTCTAGAAAAGTGGCTCCCTCTGGCAGTTCCCAAGCGATGAAAGTGATGAGTATGAGCAATCAACTAAAGTGGAACTCATGCTCTTGGTCTTGCACTCCTCTACAATCCATCTCTAACTGGTTTACATGATATTGTGCCCAATTCATCTTTAGTCCCTCGACGCACTTCCCTGCAAGGTCAACTATGAAACCAATCACCTGCATTGGTATGTTCTTATGAACTAACTTTCCTACGATCAACTGAAAGGCAAGGTGCACTGCACCACTCTAGATAGAGGCTACCTTGTAGCCTCGTGTACCCTTCTCTACATCGCCATAAGTTTATTTTATCCGCTGTGCTAGTTCTCGGTTTGAGGTCTTCCCTGGGTAAAAGTTTTGTGGATCAGGGCCTTGCATGATAATTCCCATGATCTGATTGATCAGATTCGGATCCATAGTGATGCGGAGGTCCAACGATAAGTATCCTCCATGGTAGAAAGACAACAACAACTTGACACATGCATTGACTTCCTGGTGTTTGTCGAAGTGGGGGATCTTCATTAAGTTGAGTAGTGTGGAATACACAAGGTTCTGGGTCTAGGACTGCCGAAAAATCTTAGGATTTATGCCTTTGGTCTTGGTTAAGTACTTATGTAGAGATAAAATGTTGTAGATTTTGTGATCTCCAAGGTTAAAGTAATCAAATTTCAGTGCTGCGAACTTATCTTGGTCAACATGTACTGCGCACCCCTTTCAGAAGATACGCGGTGATCAAGGTGTACTCAAATTCTCTGGGTACACTGTCGCAGTTAATATTTCCACTCAAAGGTGGTATGTAAACTAACAGAATGCGTGGGATCAGCTTGGCATTTGCAATATCATCTCCATGCTTTGTTCTTGTCTCAGTCATGGTTCTGGAAGGTACTGCTCCATGAGCAGTGGAGGGAGAAGCTTGGACTCCTCCTGTTGATGATTCTTGCACACCTACAAACATACTTCTTTCTGACATGACTCTCTCAGTCATTGGGTCAATCAAAACTTCTTCAACTACTTTCTCAACAATGCTCTGCTCATCCGACATACAAGCTTGGGTCAACTAGCTCAGGTGTGAAAATGAATTCAGAGACTATGATGAACAGTATGGGAACAAGGCAATGATCGCAGGGTGAATTAATCTCAAGTTTCGGGCTCAAATTCTCATTTAGCAAAAGTATTTTGGATGCATGGTGTGACGAACTAAGTAGGGAAACTTAGCAACGACCGACTTGCAACAGATAAGAAGCTGCATTAATTGATGTTATGTCCATACAACATGGTCTAATGGTCTAGTGGTGATCCATAAAGGCATTTTGACCCATTCGGAGCAGAAGTCAAATGGTTATATTGACTTCCAATGGCTATATTTATGTGCCATGGCGAAGTGCCATAGGTCGTTGTTCTAATATCTCGGCAAAGCTCGATTCCTGTGATTTTTCCTTTTGCAAAGTTTCCTCTAGAGTCTTCTGTAAATTTCCAATTTTGGCCCTCTTATTACTTAGCTTCCTAGCCTTTTTCCCAGTAAGCTTCGTCTCGGTCATCCTTTTTCCATTCTTATTCTTAACTTCTCTTGACATAGTCACTTCGTGCTGCTTAGGTTCTTTCTTCATATCCAAGGGTAATATTCCTTCATCATATGGATTAGGTATTTCGGTCTTCTGTGGTTCCTCTAATGCTCTTATAACTTCGATACCCAAGTCCCTGGTGTTCAATGGCTTAGGTATGTCCTCTTATTCTTTCATCAAGTAGGAGATCCTTCTAGACATAAATTCCATGAGTTCTTGCTTCTTATGTTCTAGAGCGTCCTTTTCTTCTATTCTTTGGATCTGGTCTTTTTCAATCTAGATCCTTCCTAACAAAGATGGAAATGGGGCATGGTCCTCAATAAATTTAATAAATTCGAATTCTTCCTCTGTCGAAGTTCCATGGGTGCTCATAGCTATCTGGGTAATTTAGCCACATAGGGTTACCATTTTTCCTTTAAACAATCTGATGGTTCCTAGTGAAGGGACTAGAGAAGGCCTTCCTAGGGTTTCCCAAGTTCGTTATGTCATAATGTTCATCATTTTTCCCTCATCCAGAGCACAATCAATGTCGAAGTCTCCTATTCTTACTTCGATTTTCTCCTTTTCTTTGAATATCTCTGACAAATTGACATCCTTATGGTCATCTAGGGTTTCTTTTATTTTTAGTAACACGATCTCTAATTCTTTCTGGGGTTCTTCTATAATTTTAGTCTCTTGATCTCCTTCAGAGTTTGCTTGTTCCATATTCAACTTTTCAAGTCTAGCAATCATTCTAGGGAAATCCAATACTTCATGGTCCATAGCTTTACAACAAAGGCAACTAGGGTTTCTCCCAGGGCATTCCTTAGAAATATGTCCTGGTCTTCTGCAATTGTAGCAAAGAGTTAATCCTCTCTTTCTCTTCAACGATCCCCAACTCTTTTTGTACCGCGTGCTAGGATCATTAGGGCTAGCCTGCAAAAATTTCTTTCTAGGGTCCTGCATCCATTGGTTCGTCCAAAAACTCTTTCTATGCATAGGCATAACATATCTTCATGATTCCTATAAGACCTATTCATATCAAACTTTCTTTTATCTAACAATGCTCTAGTTTTTAAGCTGAGACAAAATTTATCAAGCATACCTAAAACTTTTCACTTATTTTCTTCCACGGGGCACAAATATTTCAGATCTAAAACTTGAACTATTCTTACCTTTACTAGAGGATAGAGCTTACATATATTACCTCTTTTCTATAGAAATTTCTACTTTTACCTTTCTTAGAGCACAAAGTGTTCAGATCTCACTTTTTTTCTTCAATATCAACCTCTTTTCTTGCAGATATGACCTCTTTCCTTTAGGTATGGGCTTTCTTTCTCGGCACAAAGCTTCGCAGGTCAAGTAGAATACTACGCACTAGGGCAACAGATCTACGTGCAGAGCTTATTTCGCACAAATATTTTTCTTCTTTAGTTCCCAACAATCACATTTTTAGGTCCCGACAACATAATCATTTGTTGGCACAGGGACAGACCCAGGGTTCAACGCTCAAGAGCGCACCAACAAAACCCTAACTACCGGTCCTTTCGGCAAAACCTGTGAAGTAGATGAAGTCTCACCCGAGGTAGAGGCAGGGGTGGTTGCAGGACTCAAATGTCTCCAACCTTAGCTAGGACACAGATCTGTGATTATAGCACTTATAAATCATCTATCATGGTTTATTCATCAATATTCAACCCTTACAACACTTCACATATAGCATAGAGTATCGTAGTGAGTATTTAGATCTAAGATAATTCATCACTTAACCACAACAATATAGATCGGGTTCAGTAGATCAAGCACTAAGCATCTTACATATCAGATATAACATTCATTCCTATCTTAGAAGAACAAAGCATAACTAAATATATTTAATCACATCAAGCACTTATCCAAGAAAGATATAAACACATTAGGTCGAAGCACAGAACACAATACACAAAGTTATCGTGTTTCACCCCCACCCTGGGGCTACATCCACAAGATCTTCTTCTTTATTATCTCAATCAAGCAATTACAACACAGAGCTTCAACAATCCTTGCTTTGCACAATATAGAAGATCTGTGCAACTTGCTATATCCTTCTTCCTTTCACTTCAGCACAAAACAACTTGTGAGCTTCTTACAATCATGCATAGAGAATTTACAAGATATATCCGATCACACAGATCTAGTTCCTGGCACTAAGACATCAACTATACATCACATAGATGTACTACTCTCTCTCTTCTTACATTGCCTAAGTATCTATTTATAGATTACAAAAATGGGCCTAAACGTGGGTGAACCCATGGGCCGACATCCCTTTCCTGTTAGATAAACCCAAAACCCTAAAGGGACCCAAAAATAGGTCTAGTTGGGCAAGCTGTTGAAGTCCCAAAAATGGTCAAATATGACCAAATATTCTTCAAAACTTGGTCAAGGGCCAACAAAGTCCCATATCATCTTTTCTATTAAACCATCATTTTCCCCATGTTGCATAACTATTTTATGAGCAGTTTCAATTACCTACTTCTACCGGTCTATGAATCCTATCATTTTAAGTTCTAAATATGTTGAGAACAGATTTCCCTGTGGAATCACCAGTTTGCTGACGCCTAAAAAAATGCAACATGAGATCCCTGTATGTAAATAAGTTGCAATGCATTTATACGTACATATTTTTAATAATAAATAGGTGGGACTCCTTTAGGAAAGTAATAAAATGAAATGACTCATCTTGCTAAGATTTCAAAGCTTCCCTTATTATTGCATTACAAGAATAATTACACAATTGGGAACAAAAGAAAAAATCTAGTTCTAATTGTAATTTATGGATGGTTGGTTTATAATTTGATTTGAAAAGAATGTTTATGTCGTTAGACATTATTTCCCTTGCTATATATATACTTTAACACTAAGGGTGAATTATACACAAACTTATGTTTGGACAATAGGTCATCATATGGTATGAAATTTCTTTGGAAGGTTTCATATGTTTTGGATCCTTGTGGTGGTTTTGGACCCGACTTTTGATATTAGAGGTTCGTATAGTCACTTTGCCAAAAAATTGGAAATATGTGTAAAGGGTTGATGAAATCTAGTGTGCTTCATTATTCTATGGTTGATGACATTTAATAATGGGATATGGGAAGCGACATGCATTTATTGCACGACATTGTTACCCTATCTCGGGGATGCCACCTTCACTATGTTTTGGTATTTGTTGTGGGCACTCTTGTAAATAGAAACTTCACCATTTTCGGCCTTGAAGGAGTTGTGTCTCATTGTTTCCTTAGTTTTACTCTTACATGTATGAAAAATTTAGCTCTTCATTCATTGAGTTGAAATTTTGTTCGAGTAAAAATCGCTTTGTTGGCTCTAGGACTTTGTATAAAAAGAATATTTTTTCTCCAAAGTTTATAGCATTTCGATTTGGGGTTTTCCTTGTTTTTCCTTTTGGGAATTTGAGCAACTCAAACCACAACTATAGTTCAACTCTGTGTTTGGGTTAGGGTATGAATTATGTTGTTCCTAGAGAAAAAAATTTATTTATACTGTTGATGCAAAGTCTATGGTGTATTGTTTACATTTTGGATGTGCAAAATGAGATGTATTTTCTTTCCTGTTAGCATAAGATTGATCTGAACCCGAGTTATTTCTCAATGTTCTATTCCTGTTGGATTATATGGATTGATTACATTTGGAACAAATGTTGGAAACTGTACCGTTGGAAATGATTTTACAACAATTAAGTTTGTGTTTTCTCGGATTCGATGATTAATTTATAAAGTGTTCTCTTTTTCCGTAAAAGAAAAGGGCAATGAAGGTTTCTTATATTACCCTAGCCAGACCCAGACCTTGGAAAATATGTATGTGGTAAATGTTGTCACCTTGAAAGTTTTCTAGGAAATTGTTTTTGGGAAGAAATTATTATCATCGTGCTTATGGGATGCACTTCAAACTCACACCTACTCTGTTTCATTTCAGGCCTTGTTTCCCATTGAATTTGAATATGTAAATAATTTGAATTCTTGTTTCTTGCCCCAATAGTCATAACATTGATTCAAAAAATCAAAGTCGTGGGCTCTATATGTTATTTATCCACCAGGAATTCGGTTGACTTCTGAAGTTAATATAATTTGTTGATTGCTAAACTCACAATGGGGTTTTCAAGCCACTTTGGTTTTGCTGCTAATGATTTGTGGTTATAGTGAAATTTTTGATGCATCGTCGAAAGGTCCTTGTGATTCTTTTCAGTATTTCATGCCCATTTAAAATATCTTAGTTATGATTATTTTCAAGAAAAATTCTTTTTTATTGGTATTCTATGGATTTCTTTACCATTTTAAAAGAATGTCTATGTTTAAAAAAAAAAAGGAAAAGAAGACTACGAAAGTTGACAGTTCTAGAATTTTCCTCAAATTTTATATTAAATTGTTTGAAGGTGGTATCTCATGGATGTTTTATGATGAAGTGTTATAAAAGAAATGGTTGTGGCTCGAATGAGATTTGGTTAAGAGGATTCTTTCTTTCTAAATCAGCTTGGCGAATAGTGCTAAAATATTTCTAGCAAAGAATATTATTATGAACGACAGAGTTAAAGAATTATATTTTATTTAATGGAATAGTAACCATCTTACTCCCGTCCATGATATCATTTTTTTCTCATTATATGCACATCATTCTCCCAGTAACATTTAATTCTTTTCCCTATTATGTTATTATAAATTCATTCAAAGGATTTGGATGATGATTTGAGTGAATATTTCAATATGAAGGCATTGTTTTATGAAGGAATGGAACTCCATTTTGCTTGAAAAATATCGATTTGTTCTTTCTCGTCATGATATCATTTTTCATTCATTACAAAGCCCCCAATATTCCCAATAACCTTGTAATTCCATGTTCATTTTCAATTAATTATTGAATTCAGTATTCGGTGTATTGTATCAACGAATGAATTGCTTATGCTTTTGCTGTGAATAGTAGAGCCAACATTTTGAGTTTATTTTAGGTAGAGTATTAGTGAATGGATTGTTAAAAGTTTTTGTATTCTGATTGAAATATCTCTTAAGGATGAGTTTTTTTAGTAGGGGAAGCAATGGAAGAGGTGCAAACAGAGGTAGAGGAAACAATTGGAAAAGAGGCCATAGAAGACCATGATTCTGAATACATTTTGACACTGATCCGCAGGAACTAAATCAACTTTTTCAAGATAGGTCCTTCATACTAGTTGTCTAGGGGCTTCTCCAAACTCTACTTGAGAGGCCTCATTTCTAGCCGCATCAAAACTTATCTGGTATCTTTGTTCCCCCTCACATTTCTATGCAACCATAACCACCTGCCAATGATAGTTGGCAAGATATTGCCCATCATCTTGTTGCACATCATAATGGTTGGCCTACAGTATCATTGTCATTTCCTCCTCCTCCACCGCCATGCAATCCAAATGCCCAATATGATCACATTATTTTTCCTTCCTAGTCCTCACATACAAGAAAAAGGATCAAAACCATCATGCCTGAACCAAAGATTGATAAACGGGAAAAAGTGGCCAATTCCCCTAGCTATTTAGAAAATTCCTCTGAATATGCATCCTCCCATCTTCACATCAAAGAAAATTTCTCCTATGTCATCAGTGAAATACATCCTCAAAGTTCCAATCATCCTAAGGCTGCAACAAAAATATCAAAAGAGGGCAGTAGTGAAAAGAGGCAAACTTCCTCTCATAGAAAATATGGATTTTGATGTTGTTATTGGTTTGGAAACAAACTATTTTTTTTTGGGAAGCAAGCATATATTTAGACATAGTGTTTTGGATAATGTGGATATTATCCTATTTTTGGTCAACAATCATGTTTTATTTTTCTTAATAATAAAATGTTTGTTGAATTTTCACTATACTTGGCTCAAGCATGAGATTTATTTAGCTTTAGAATTTACTTGAACCATAAACAAATGTAGCTACACAATGTATAAGTGTTGCAATAACCAATATCACAAGAAGAATAACCATGCACAAGAACATAAGAAATATCTTGGGAAAACCCTTCTCAACAAGGGAGAAAAACCCAACAATCCTTTGCTATATTCTCAAGAGAAGATCCTCTAACCATGAAACCCTAATGAACACAAGCGGGTGCTCTACTACCTTGAAACTTGCACCCAAGAGAGGTGCACACTTCAGCCCTAGAAGATTTACTTGCTGAAATTTCCAAATGACAAGTGACAAGTGTGTTTCCTCAATGAGGAAATCACATTTATTTATACTAGACTAGACATACCAAAAGTGGTGTCTATTGGCACAATAGGGCTGACCTCAATAAATCAAAAAATAATTATTTATTACAATAACCATTAATTATCTTTCACATATGGTGGAGCCGACCTGTACCCTTTACATCACAATTAGGGTTACAGGTAAATATTACTCTCAGACAATATAGCAAGGGATATCACACATCCACTAGTGCTCAACCACTAGGGGCATGCCCACCTGTGCTCAACCACATGGACATCCTACTCAACAGATATCTATCTCACTGAGTCCACAGGAGAATCATTTGGAGTACCATATCAAGCCTGAATCAACTGAGTCCACAACACATGAGACCACATGTTATAACAACTCAATCCATATTCTGATGCACACCCATCACATGGGAACCTTCACCCCATAGTGGGGTACACATCATTTCATCTCAATCCAAGGAGGAACAAAAAACCCATATCATGGGAATTCTCACCCCACACAGGGGCACACATCATCTCATCTTAGTCTAGAGAGCAATGACACACCTATATCATGGGCACACCCAACACATGGGCTCTCTCACAGGTCAACTCAACTTAGTCTCACAGGAGAGCGTGTCCTGGAGGATGTCTCATGAAGCTGTAATCATCAAAACTCCCTCTCGTCTAGGGAGGCATTCTCCACTAGGCCAAGTCTCTCATGGAAGTACTCGAACTTCTCCTTGGTAAGTGGTTTGGTGAATATATATTCAATCTCCTCATTTGTAGGAAGGTATTGCATGTGTATTGTTTTCCTCTGCACCATGTCTCTGATATAATGATATTTTATCTCAATGTGTTTTGATCTATATTGAAACACAAGATTCTCATAAAGATTCACACAATTCTAGTTATCACAATGAATAATGGTAGGATCCATCTCATGATCAAATAAATATGTCAAGAGCTTGCGAAGCCACACTACTTCACGAACTACCACACTCAATGATATATACTATGCTTCTGTGGTACTCGAGGCCACAAAGATTTGTTTCCTGCTACACTAGGAAACCATGGTAGACCCCAAGGTAAAAAAACAACTAGATGTGTTCTTCCAGTCCACTGCACTCCCTGCCCAATATGCATCGATATGTCCCTGCAAACTCATGTCTACATTGGAGGCATATCTTAGGCCATATCTAATTGTGCCTCGTATATATATCAATACATTCTTCGTTGCTATCCAGTGATTTTGTCTCGGTTGACTCATGAACTGACTAAGTACATTCACTGCATATCATATGTCAGGTCTGGTGTTAACCATATACATTAATGATGCAATCAGTTGTCAGTATAAATGTGGATCAATCTCGCCTGAATCAGTAGAAGCATCATTCATCTTCTTCAAATCCATCACCATTGGTGTAGGCATGGATTTGTAGTCTGTCATACCGAACTTATTCAATATCTCCACTGTATATTTTCCTTGACTCAAGAAAATATCATCAGTTCTCCGCCATACTTCTAGTCCCAAGAAGTAGTGAATCATACCCAGATCCTTCATCTCGAATTCAGAAGTCAATTCTCACTTGCATTCATCAATAAGTCTTTCTAAAACGGTGAGGAATAAGTCATCCACATACAAGACCAAGATTAGGCACTCATCACCAACAATATGATAATATAGGTTTGGATCAACAACACTCTTATTGAATCCAAAACTCATCAAGAATCCATCCATCTTCTCGTACCAAGAATGAGGTGCCTGTTTAGTCCATACAAGGCTTTATTCAACTTGCACACATGAGTTTTCTCGTCGTGTCTCACGAATCCCTCTGGATACTCAATGTAAACTTATTCCTCAATATCACAATTGAGAAAGGTTGTCTTTAGATACATTCGATGTAGTTTCCAACCCATGGATGAAACTAGTGAAATTATAGTGCGGATGGAAGTGTATCGGGCTACTAGAGCAAATGTCTCCTCATAGTTAATTCCATCCACCTATGAGAATCCTATGGATACAAATATCTCTTTTTATTTCTCGACACTTCCATCAGCTGCATGCTTGATCTTATAGATCCACTTGGAATTTACTACAAACTTCCCTTCTGGTCTCGAAACAATATCCCACTCATCATTTTTCAAGATGGACTGATACTCTTCTGCCATGGAATCTTTCCATACCTGCTGACCTGTTGCTTCTCCATGATAAGAAGGCTCAGTATCAATGATGTGGCTCATGGATGAAAAGTAGCTCAAAAATATCTTTGGTCTCTTTCTGTCTCGGAATGTATCTTGAGGAGTTGCATGGCCCTCTGCCTCCTACAGATTTTGTCGAGCCCAGGAAGGCCTTTTATGGCCTACTTCAATGTCTTCAGGGATATCAACTGGAGCAACTGGATCATCTGGAACAACTGGCTCAACATGAATAATGGTTGTCTCCCTCTGAACTATTGAAGGGGGAGAAGGTATTGTATCACTTTCAATATCTATCTGAGATTCTATGGATCTTCAAAAGGCTATCTCTTCTTCAAATATGACATATCTTCTTACCTCAATCTGTCTCTAACCAAGGATGTAGATTCGGTAAGCCTTTGAAGATTCATTATATCTCACAAATGTACCCTTTCTTCTGGATGGGTCTAGATTGGATCTCTTTTCTTTGGGTACATGACGGTAAACTAGACACCCAAATATATTAAAGTGTCCTACCTCAGGCTTCACTCTGGTGAAGGCTTCTTCAAGATTCATTTTCTTCAAAATCTGGTGAGGACTCATGTTTTAACCATATATTGTTGTCATGGATGCTTCTGCCCATATAATCATAGGTTTATGTTGATCATGCAGTATTTCTTTGGTTGCTTCAATGATGGTTATGTTCTTCCTCCTTCTCAAATAGTTTTGACTCCCTCTAAAGTCTGAAGGATAAACATATTCCTTTGTTGTTAACCTTGCCTAGAACAAGAAAAAAAATGAAAAGAAACAAGACAAGAATATCTCCTAGAGGAGAATAATGAGTACATCTCTAGGATCAAAACATTTTAAGGATTGTTGTCACAGCTACAATGCCTACTTGTAATGTAGCAAACTTAGAAATGTAGGTTAGAGGAATGATGATTAAAACAATCAAACTTGGAGTCTTCATTTCTAGTGTGTTGTTCCTATGAATGCATTGATATCCCTATGTGGCTCTGGATCTATCTTTCAATCTTCTTCATGTAGTATGAAGTTGCTTTATTCCTCAAGCCTATATTCCAACAAATTTTTGTTCTTCATGGTTTCCATATTCTTCCACAAACCCTTAGCAACTAGGCTAGGCTATCAAGCTTAAGTTTCGTTGGACTTATGACTTCAAACGATAATCCTTAAGAGAGTCATAGGAATACTGGTGAGTTTTAGATCTTCTTCAATGGGTTGTATAAACCCTAAAACTGAAATTTCTGAAATATCTGCAGAAAATTGTGGAACCCTAGAAACCTTAGGGCCAAAAATCCAAAATTCTCAGAATTGCAATATAAGAGTTATTAGAGGTGCATTGAGGGAGTCTATGCACCCGTATGAAATTTTTAGCCCCAACATTTCAATATTATGTGCTGGAACACCCAAAAAAGAGAGGGTCGTACAGATTTCTGGAAACCCTAGGAGGGTCGTATGGTTCTGTAGAAGAGAGAGGATGGCTACTAGGATCTTGTGCAATGGCTTATTCAAGACCTATGCTCTGAAACCATGTTGAA
Organism: Picea engelmannii; assembly: GCA_009831015.1. NCBI lineage: Eukaryota > Viridiplantae > Streptophyta > Pinopsida > Pinales > Pinaceae > Picea > Picea engelmannii. Next base: position 33,949 of record ML847752.1, on the reverse strand, counting down.
TTTTCACTATTCTTGGCTCAAGCATGAGGTTTATTTAACTTTATCATTTAATTGAACCATAAACAAATGCAGCTACACAATGTACAAGTGTTGCAATAACCAAGATCACAAGAAGAATAACCATGCACAAGAACACATGAAATATACTATGAAAACCCTTCTCAACAAGGGAGAAAAACCCAAGAATCCTTTGCTATATTCTCAAGAGAATATGCTCCAACCATGAAACCCTAATTCAAACAAGAGGGTGCTCTACTACCTTGAAACTTGCATCCAAGAGAGGTGTGCACTTCAGGCCTAGAAGATGTACTTGCTGAAATTTCCAAATGAAAAGTGACAATTGTGTTTCCTCAATGGGAAATCACCTTTATTTATACTATACTGGACAGACCAAAAGTGGTGTCTATTGGCACAATAGGGCCAACCTCAATAACTCAGAAAATAATTAATTATTATGATAACCATTAATTATCTTTCACATATGGTGGAGCTAACATGTACCCTTTACATCACAATTAGGGTTACATGTAAATCTTACTCTCAGAAAATATAATCTCACACATCCACTAGTTCTTAGCCACTAGGAGCACGTCCACCTATGCTCATCCACAAGCATGTCCTACTCAATAGATCTCTATCTCACTGAGTCCATAGGAGAATCATCTGGAGTACCATCTCAAGCCTGAATCAACTGATTCCACAAGGTAGGAGACCACTCTTCATAACAACTCAGTCAAGAGTCTAACGCACACCCATCACATGGGCACCTTCACCCCACATAGGGGAACACATCGTTTCATCTCAATCCAGAGAGGAACACCACACCCATCTCATGGGTATCCTCACCCCACACAAGGGCACACATCATCTCATATCAGTCTAGAGAGGAACAACACACCCATCTCATTGGCACACCCAACACATGGGCTCTCTCATAGGTTGACTCAACTCAGTCTCAGAGGAGAGCGTGTCCAGGAGGATGTCTCACAGAGATGTAATCATCAACAATGTTTGACTATCTATGTGAATGGGAGTTACATGAAAAATGTTGGAGCATATCTGGGGTTATTATATTTCACATTATGTTGATTATTGAAGTCAACAAAAATGGAGTATCAAGGAGGAGTCATATTTTGTTAAAATTTAACAAAGAGATTAGGGGTCCCACCTATTTAGTTATTATTTAATGTACCCATATTTATTTTATTATTATCTATTTTTCTCAAACTAGTGGTTAAGATAACAAAATCTTAACAAAAGAAAGGTATTTGAACTACCATAACTTGTTTGAAGAAGAATAAAATCTGAATTAGAATAAGAGACAGAGGGAGAGAGAGAACATAAGGAGAAATTTTGATATAAGGTCTTCTCTATACTTGTGAGATGTTTATTTTTCTTCTTTCATTCCAAGTTTACTAGAAAGCTAAACCATCTTGATGAAAACAGGGTCTTATTAAAGGCATCAAGATTCAAAATTGAATCATATCTTTCAACAACTTGTTGTTGGACACACCTACCACACTTAGAGGGGGGGGGGTGAATGAGTGTGGGGCTCTTTTTCCCAAAACTTCCCTCTTGCACAAAAACTCATCAATTAGCATTCAACATTTATTCATTACCCATTGTTGTCATTTATAACCAG
>ML847752.1:19948-32207 GCA_009831015.1 Picea engelmannii | reverse complement strand
TCTCATCAAGGGAATCATATCAATCAATTACTTGAGATCAACCAATGACATCAATCAAACCAAACCATTTACATCAATGACATATGATCCAACAATCTCCCAAGTAATCAAACCATTGGCATCAATGACAACATGATCCAACACTTATTTCTAAAGGTTATGATATTTCTTGGAAGTTTGTGTGTTCTTGTTTGTTTATGGATTAGATTTCATAACTGATGAACAATATTTTGCAAAGTCAAGTGACAACACTTTTATGGCAAGCTGATATTTAGATATTTAGCTTTAGTTTCTTTTGTTGTCAGAGTATTTTTGTATGGTGTCCATCATAGGATTCTAAATCTGACTTTGGTCCCACCTCACAGGGGTTTGTAAAGAGAATTTTTCTTTGTATCTTAGAATGAAATTAATATATAAAAAAAACAATTTTCTTATTTCAGTGTCACATGTGTTATCTCTCCAGGAAACTCTCCTAGGCTGTAAGTCGGAGATGCCTGGTAACTAACTCTTTTTTGGGAAATGTTTTCTCAATATTTGATATGGTTTTTGGGTCAAGATGAATATCTGAATACTTGACTGTGTTTTCAAGACTGTCTAGAGATACAAAATCTCACAAGGCCTTCTAGCACCGTGATCAGACAAGGTTTGATTAAATGGGGGGAAAGAAAACAGCTATTGAACTAGATTATGCTTCATACCAACAAACACAATGGGTTTAAAAACAAAGAAATAACTTATGATTATCAACTAAGACAATTTATTAGTGAGATGACAGTCACTACAAACTGAATGAGCATCAACTAAGGACTTCCACTCATAAGCTATAAAAGAACAGAGGAGAAACTCTGACACAGAACTGAAGGAAGCTTGCAATTTTTTATAAAATAAGAATAGGTCTTTTCATTACAGTGGCAACATCATAGCACTCAAAATCAAACCTCTTCTTCCTCAAATGTTCCTGGCTTTATAGCCTTTACATACAGTTTCCAGATCCTAGAAAACTGGATCTTCTATACTAAAAATAGAAAGTCAAATTATAGTTACAAAAAGATAGGGATAAAACCCAAAAAGGAGGATAATCTCTTATGAGATGGTCCTTAAGATGTGTTGATTGTTGATGACGTGGAGATTAGCCTTCCAAGGCTTCTTCGACCTGTTCTTCCAAAGATAAATTCGAGCTGATGATGTGTAGCCAAAAACCCCTGAAATTTTTCCTATGAAAAGATGCCAAAAGTGGTTAAAACTCTTCTTCTTACCTTTTCTCTTATAAATAGTCTTTAAATATGACTTGATAATTCAATATTTGACTATTCGAAGAAGTTTCGTCTCATTCTGATTTGAAAAATCCCGATCTGGGCAGAAATTCGAGTGTTCTGGTCATTACAGGCTTTCGATGGTTAACTGTATTAGGATTTAAGCTTCTTATCCACTGAAAATGCTACTTTTCAGTGGTTAATGAGCACTTCCAGGCTCGCCTAAACCACCGAAATTCAAAGCTTGTTCAAAAATCAAAATGTCAAAATTTTGATTACCTATATGATTGCATTGTTGTCCCTCTAGGCTCATTTCCAGACTTGGATCAGATCCATGAGGTTGTATAGAAATCTGCATCTGTTGCTGCTTGACATTATGCTTTTCTTCAAAAGCAGTCATCGTGGTAAAATCCTGAGAATGTCCTTAGTGAGTTTGTGGCCAACGTTGCAGGATTGGCATTAGCATTCAAAACAATGTCTACTCCATTAGTATATCCACGCTCATCTTGGCTTGTTTACGATAATGAGAAGAGATGGCACTGTTGAGAACTTAAAGGTATTTGTTGCTATGGAGATGAGAAGTTAAATTGCTACTGATGATGGGTAGGTGGATGCAACAAATGTGTTTCATAGTAGGAGCCATTGAAAACCTGAGGATTCCCAAGATGATTATGGTTTTCATTATTTGTTGGTCCAAAATACACAGGTGGAAGCGAGAAAGAGAATCCGGTTTGTTAGAAAGAAACCACTGCACACATTTGTCTTTGTCCAAGAGAAGTATATGTGAATCCTCGTTGATGTTGAGAATGAGACTGTCCACGACTACATCCAAGGCATTTAAGCAAAGACTCAAACCCTATTTTAGAGCCATATGTAAATCGCTTACTTCTTTAGACTTCAAAGGATGGTCTTCATTAAATCTGTTCTTCCACAACATAAACCATCTTCTCATTAAAGGATTTCCCAAACCTTGATTCGAGCTTTGCTTCCCCGATGGAACGAAAACTGAAATCCAAAATAAGAGACACTGAATGTTGTGATGTTTTTTGTATAATGTCCATGGGAATATGATAGGGCATCTCAGAAAGCTCTGCCTCCTTTTGATCATATTTGACAACCGCTATATTTCCCAAGTCATCCCCAATATACATGTAAGAAGTTCCCTGAATAACAGCAAAAGCAGTAATGTTTGATTCCCACTGGATATAACAGGCCGGTGCCCGTCCATCCAATGTTGCCACAGCTAAAATTCGTTGAAGGGGATCAAAAAATAAGAGTGATGATGTTGACGGGATGCCATAGCATGCTATTATGCGTGGATTCAAATGAGTTGTCCTCAAACTCCCTTGCGGTAAACCAGACTGATGGACCTACTGTAATGCTTTCTGCCACAATCTCTTGGCTAACTTCGACGTCTTCCCTCTCACTTTCCCTGCTCGGGCAAGGGAACTATGAACCTTACTCATTTTGATACAACAATCTCAATGCCTGAATACAATCTCAACCTCCTTCGATTAGCCGAGAGCTCTTCCAACGCCAAAGCCAAGTTGCAAAGTAAGAGTTTGATCGATTCAGGTTTGTTATATGATGACAAGCTCAGCACAAACGCCACCCTGAATATTCTGAACCCCAGCTTGTACACGGCCCCTGGATACTCTCATGCACAAAGGTTCGCGACCTAGAACAACAGTATTGGCCCTAATTAAAAATAACGCAAAGTGTGCAAGATCCACGCAACAGGATATGCTTCCAGTTGTAATCCCCAATCTTGTCTAGTACAAATGCCAATTCCAGAGTGACCAATATGAAATCCACCACGTATACCTCCTCTTTTGACATATGTACAGAAGATATCAACATGTATCTCTTGTATGCTTGATGATTGGCGAGCGAGTGACTTTCTTCAAATGTCCTGCAAGAAAATTAATACCACAACACAATTTCCTGCTTGATAAATGCAAAACTTGTTTAGAACCAAACTATGAAACATGTGGCCTGTTGCAAGGTCATTCTGCATGTTGTGTAGCTTAGTATTTGACCAATGGCTTAGCTTGTACCTTTGCATAATCAACCTGATGTCTTAATCCTTCAAAAGAAAACCCATAGATCAAACTATGTTGCTTTTGCAAACAACTATACGTGCCTTTGGCTTGGTGTTGTCGACTTATAATTGTTATGTGGCTTATCTCGTGAAATGGCTCATGGCTGGGTACGCTAAGCTTTGTGACTTGACTAGAATTTATTGGTTCGCCAGTTGACCTGTAGCTGGACATTTGGCGCATGCAAGAGGAAAAGGGTTTTTTATTTTTACACATGGAAACATTTTCGACAGTTAAGGTTATTTTGACAGACTGCCTTAGCTACCGAAAACAACCTGTTTTGGCAGTTAACTAGACTAAAACAGACAAGCTAAACTGCCAAAAGTTGAGACTTCGAATTTTGGAGGCCAAGACTCACAGAAATAAAAAAAATTACCCATTCTATCACCCAAAATGACAGTGCATTTTTTGGAGATAACAACATGCATATCTTATGATATTGTTCATATTTTACTTTTATTCTCATCTCTGTTCCTTTACACACTTATGTATATCTTGCTTATTTTCTTTTTCATAGTTACATTTAACATATAAAATCATCCTTGGTCCCTAGTACATATTACCTATGGATTAAGAGATTGTTTTGAATTAAAGGCTATAAACCCCCAAGTAACATTCCCAACTATCTTGCCTTAGCCTAGCAAGATTTGAAAAGGCTTGAGGAAGGTTCTTCATACCTTTTCCTCAACAAGATTCATATAAGAGGTTATATGTAATAGTGTTATACTTTTCTACCATATAATACAAGGACTATTCGTTGGGTTGTCATTACTTGTGTATGTCTCTACCTATGTCTATGTGTATGCATGTATTTGTATGATGTTTATGTAAGGTTCTACTGATAACACTCCCTACTTTTCCCGAGATTACAACATTGGTTATGTTCTCGGTATTATTGAACATGGGCATGTAGAAGTGTACATAAATGATAACTCTACAAGAAATACATGAGTGGTGGGAGCACAAAATTGAAAACTATATCAGAAACTATGCAAGAAGGAATAACCTCTCACTAGTCAAAGCAATGTCGCGATTCTTTTAAAAAACGCACGAAAGATTCCTTAAAGTTATCCCAAAAGCATTGTTTCAGCACATTAATAGATCAGGTGATGTGTAATTTGAAACCTGACGAGAAGCTAGGCCTAAAGTTGACGAATGGAGGAAGAATGACCCTACACAACTAGCTTAAAAGAATTATTGAAGATTATATTTCAGAACAATCCATTGAATATCGAGCATCCCTTGACAAAATAAAAGAAAATTTCTACATTGAATTGCACAATAAATTTTCTTGCACAGTTCCAACACTTCTTCATAAATTCCTCTTTGACAAGAGATTCGGTGATATCATCGAATACTGAACAAGATTAGGAACACTGTACTAAATAACAACTTCCAAGAAATAGATGAAAATTGGGAATCATTTCTTGATGCAAAGTGAAAAGATACAAGAGAATCCTGGGATTACTTCTTGAAGAAATAAATATGGCTAACGCTCCAGAATTAGAGTAATTCGGGCCGACAGTGGGGGGTCAGTCGAAATTGTGAGATGCCATAAAAAAAGAAGTAGTTTTTCCCAAGTCTAAATGTCGTCAAGAGGGAAGCAAGCCCATAAGAAATCCACAGATATCCAGAAAATAGAACGGGATAAAAGACAACAGAAAAGAGAAGAACTCCATAACCAGTGGAACAACAAAAATTCGAATAGAAAGATGTTTGGGGATGGTCAGAAAGATAGAGTGAGTGAGCAGTCAGATTCAGACAGAGATTGACCGGATTTTGCAACAATAGTCGTGGCGACATCCAACAGAAGTAGAGATGCATGGATGAACATCCATCAATTGATCGATGAACCAGAAAGTATGGATTATGAAGAGTATGGACAATATTTACAAACTTCTCTCGCACTGGAAACTAGTCCATGGATAAGATAATTTCTCCAACAAAGGCTGTAGATAGATAACCAATCTACAAGATTATGGTACATAATGGATTACTAGGGAAACCTATGGGCTGCATTGATTGTCAAGCCAAAGAGAAATGAAGTCGAAAATATGATTATCCAAATCAAGGACCTCAACGACTCAACCCCCTACCACATGTAATCTCGAGATACGAAATTAACTATAGTCTGGAAGTGGCGCAACCTTTGGAATGACAGTTAGTCGAATATAAAGATCAAATTTCTCAAACTAAGGATGCAATTTCTATACTCAATAAGAAAAAACTATTCCTTGAGTATCATCCATTGTCGGACGCAAACAAAAACCAACCAAAATATTCGACAGCTCAATCAAAAGTAATAGTAGCTCAAACACCAAGAAACTGAGCATTCCTACCAAGAAAATAAAAATGGGATTCAACCACATCCCCATTTACGAAGGAGAGGAGGACTCAAAACACCATTGGTTTGTATGTGAAATTTTTTGGGATGCAATTGATATTATAGACGAGGATAAGAAAATGGTTCAATTCGGAACTGCATTGCTCCACTATGCCTTAACATGGTTCATGAAATATATGGAAAATAAAACTCGTTCAAAGGAATAAATAAAGAATAGATTTTTAACATTCTTTAAAATTCAAGACATCACACATATGACAACCCAAAAGTTAAAAGAAATAAAAAAAAGACAAGGTGAGTCAATAAGAGAATATGAAAAGAGATTCAAATATCTCCTAAGTCAAATCTTGATGACGATCGATTAGAACTTGCTAGTCCAGTGGTATGTAGCTAGGCTACTGCCAAGAATTTGATCTCCACTACGCTTATATTAGATAACCAATTGTGAATATGAACTACATAAGGAACAATGAGTCGATTCAGATGATGATATCACATCACTTCCTCGATGACAGAGAGACTTGAGGAAAAAATAGAACATTTTCAACAAACAATAAAAAATATATCTATACGACACAATGAAATATGGTGCACCGCATGCACCAGGGACAGACACATAAAGGATAATTGTCCCCTAAATGAGTTCACATAAATATTACACGTCCTCCAAGTACAAGCCTAGAAATACTGTAATATATGTAAATGACTGACTAATCATAGTATACAATATTGTCCACATAATCTAAAAAAAACAAAGTGGTGCCACATCTGTGAAGATTTCGATCACTGAACATCAGAATTCCATTAAACGCTAGAAATCAGAATAATATATGAAAAGTATACCACATAGAAAACACCAACCAGGAAAACAACTATGGTTGAAGACATGATTACTATGGTGGTCATGGTCGAGGTCAAGGAGGCCAACATGGATTTGGTGGCCGAGGTCGAGGTCGTGGATGACCATATTATTTTAACTGCTGAAAAAATGATCACAATAGTGAAGATTGTCCTATAAAAGGTAGAATTGATATGAAATTTTGCAACATATGCAACATTGGAGATCACTCTTTAGAAGACTTCTCGATAGTACTCGACAAAATTATACCAAGAAAAATTGTGAATCTACTACATTTAGTATCCAAGGAAGAGGTGAGGAACTCCAACAACTTAGATATTGTTACAAGGTTAGGCGCAGTACAAGATATTCACACTCCACCAAAAATTACCAAAGAAAGAAGGCTAACAACTTCCCAAACCCAGATAAAGAAGAGAAAATCATGAGAGAAGCTCTTAAATTCTTCAGGAATTCCACAGATGATCAACAAAATCCAAGAAATAGAAATGAAGACACCATCCAAGAATTTTTGAAACTCCTCAAAGAAAAACATACGATAGGTAGGTTGTTGAACCTACTCAACATATTGTGAGAATACAAATATGGTCAGAAACTAACCAAGGATGAAAATCACCTCTCTTATAACAGAAAATATTACAATCCTCGAGTCGAATTGGATATTGAGGGAATTATGGTCAATCATGTGGTCATTGGTTTTAGATCGCAAGTCAATATTTTACCATGAGAAACATGGGTACAAATGGGCTAACCCAAACTAGCACCCATGATGAATTATCTTAAGTTAGTTGATCAGAGATTAGTAGAACCAATTGGAATATTTAGAGATCTCAACATTCAAATTATGGGAATACCGACTTCGGTTGACTTCAGGGTGACTGACCTTGTTGAAGGAATTCCAACTTATGTAGATCTTTTCGGTTGGCCATGGGGTCGACAAATGAAAACAACTATATCTATGGAAAGAGATAGAATTAAATTGAAAGGAAGTGGGAGAAAGATAATTATTCCCCTGGATCCAGAGGAAGGAAAACCATGGATGGAGTTGTGAGATGAAGTTCAAGAAGACATATGTCTATATCAGATAAACAATGAACACAAATATTATATAGAACCGACCGCAGAAGGATAAATTTTGAGAGAATACCCCATGTCAATCAAACATAATTCTAACTCTTCCTTATACAATTGGAAAATATAAAATTATGAAGTACATATGAAAGATTGTTGGTCTATCGAAATTATTCCAAAGAAACATCTTAAGGCGTGCTACTCAATCCAAATTGTACCAAAAGTGTATGAAAAAATAACTTGACAAAATCCCACTCTTATTCTCACCAACAATCAGATAAGCAAATCCTTGTGATACAGTGAACGACATACCCCTTCGACCCATGTTGAAGAGGTAGAAAACTCCATAGGAGAGCAAGGAAGGACATAGAGCCTTATGAAAAATTTCACAATATAGGCTAGAATATGGTGGGAAACACGTTCCCCCTGATTAAAAACATGGACGACTGTGTCAACATACTTTGTTGAAAGATTCATAGACAAGAAATTATCCAAAGATGTAGATATTATCACATTCAAAATTGGCTACGACCCACCATAACATATTCAATGTTGTGAAAGTGAATGGAGATGAATAGGATATAAGGATGAAAGGGTATGCCCCCATATGTTTCCAAGTACATTAGATGAGATACCAAAAAAATAGTATAAGATTGAAGAAGCATGCAACCACACTTCAAACTAGGATGAAATCAAAGAAAATTTTGTGCAGGACTTCAAATTTAATCCAATAGAGGAACACTTGAAAGATGTGGCACATCAAATAAAAATATTTCTAGAAAGTCCTTCACCAATTGTACGGAATGAAAAAAAACATATGTCGGTCGATGGAGGATCTACATCGACTTGCAATTTTGTGTTGGTAGAAAACAAGAAAATATGGACTACATGGAGGATCGGCATGGAGAATATAAAATGGCTAGGATAGAGCTTCCAGTGGAAGAAAGACCATCCAACACTGTAGAATCATGTGAATTTAGTATTAAGTATAGCCAAAAAACACAAATAAGACCAGGAACAACCCGACTTCCCAAAAATCTTTACAAAATTTGAAGAAGGAGAACGCCATCTCGATGAAGCAAAACCAATAGAATGGATGGATGCAAAAATCAAAACAAAGGAATTCGACATATCAAATGATGGTCAACAAAAAATGGTATGAATATGTGACTATTGGTATAACAAGAAAACAATTGACATAGTTAGTCTACTAAAAGAGTATCAAGATGTTTTTGCTCGCAACTACAAGGATTTGAAAAGACTTGTAGAGGAAATGGGTGAAATGAAGATTGAACTTATTCTAGGAGAGAAACCAATCAAAAAATGAACATACAAGTTAGCGCATAAATATAAACCGATCGTTCAAAAATAGATCAAAAGAATGCTACAAGCCGACATTATTTATCCTATCAACAAGGAAGGATGGGCAAGTCCCATGGTGGTGCAACCAAAGAAACATTATCAAATAAATTAAGAATTTGTGTCGATTTCCAGGGACTCAAAAAACAGACAGTGAAAGATCCATTCCCCACTCGTTTTTTCGATGAAATCATAAATGATGTCATTGGTCACGCATGTTATTCATTTACTGACGGGTTATCAAGATATAACCAGGTGCTAATAGAAAAAGAAGATCAAGAAAAAAAATTTGTGTCATAATTTAGATCTTTTTCCTACATAGTAATGTCATTTGGACTGAAGAATGGGCCAACAGTTTCTTCAAGAATAGTGGTCAAATCATTTCAAGAGTATATCTACAAAACTAGGGTTGTGTACTTCGACGAATGGACAATCTATAGTCTATTCAAAAATCACATACAATGGCTTCGACTTATGCTAGAATGCTATATATAGATTAAAATATCATTAAACATCAGAAAATGCATAATTGCCACACCTATTGAAATCCTTCTAGGACTTGTGGTATGTAAATATGGGGTGAAGGTCGATATGGATAAGATTAAGATTATCCTTGATCTAAAACTACCCGTGAATAAAAAAACAAATAAAAATTCTACTAGGTCATACTGGATATGATAGGAAGTTTATACGCCATTACTCAGACATCACCTTCCCAATGGATGATATTTTACGAAAATATGTCGAATTAAAATGGAGCCAAGACTACCAAGAATCCTTTGAATTTTTAAAGAAGAAGTTGTTCGAAGAACCCATTCTCAAATTTCCAATCTGGTCGAGAAAATTTCATGTCTATTTCGATGCATCCAATGTAGTTGTTGGGTCAGTTTTATCTCAGCCATATGACGACACAATGGATCACCCAAATGCGTATGAAAGTCGAAAAATGAATAAAACAGAAAAAAAATATTCACCTATGGAAAGGGAATCCTTATCAATGATTTTCTCTCTACAAAAGTTCCATCACCATTTACTTGCAAATCCATTTACATTTTTTACAGACCATCAATCATTGAATTACTTGGTCAATAAACCAGTTCATCAAGGAAATATTTGTGGGTGATTTTTATTATTTCAGGAATTTGAATTTGATGTTATCATATGACTAGGGAAAACGAATTTATGACCTGATCACCTTTCACGATTAGAAACATGAGAAGATCTTACAGGCATCGACGATGGCCTTCCAGACGCACGCTTATTCAAATTTGAAGTTGTACATAAATATTTAGAATAAATTTACAATTTATTAGAAGAAGGAATGGCCTCGGAGGACCTCCCAACAAATAAAAAGAAATTTCTAGCCATGAAAGTTGCATCGTTCACAATCATTAATGGATACTTATACAAAATGGGAATGGATGATGTTCTAAGAAGAAGTGTTCCAAAACATGAACAAGAGGATATCATCAATGAATCCCATGTAGGAGAAGTTGGAGGACACTTTCATAATGACACAATATCCTATAAGGTACTACAAGAAGGCATGTGGTGGTCGAATTTGCATAAACACTGTCGGGATCAAGTAAAAAAACGTGATAGTTTTCAAAGGCTTGGACAACCTTTGTGGAAAAAAGAAATTCCACTAAGTTCAATAAACTCTAATTGAGGTTTTGAAATATGGGCTATCAACTTATCATCCACAAGTGACAGCTTATCATCCACAAGCAAACGGGGCAGTCAAATATTTTAATAAAAGATTACACAAGGGAATTACAAAGATCTGCGACATAAATAAAGATGATTGGGATGATAATAATTATACAATCCTCTGGGTGTATAGATCAACATTCAAAAGATAGATGGGGTAAAAACCATTCAAGCTAGTCTACGGCCAAATATTTGTTATCCCGCTACAATTTTGGACTAATTCCAACAAGGTCACAACTATAGCAAAATTTGATGAGAGAAAAAACATGAATGACCAACTATACCAAATAAACAAGTTGGAAGAAGAGAGATTAATAGAAATACATTACCAAGAGGTTCATAAGCAAAAAAAAAAAGCGTGGCATGATCGTCACATAAATAAAAAGGATATAAAAGAGGGAGACTTAGTCTTACTGTATGTCAGACGCATAAAAGGAAACCCCAGAAAATTGGAAACAACGTGGTTGGGGCCTTATGTGGTGGAATATATTTGACCAACTGGAGCGGTCCAACTTAGAACATTATTGGGGAAACCATTTAAGAAATTAATTAACAGTGCATGTTTAAAGAAGTATCAAGTATAAAAGAAAATAACCTTGTTGGAAAAATATAGCAGGGAGTTGCCAACAAAAACCGACTAAACTGACTAATCATACTTATAAGAAATAAATCTTGCTTAAAATTACTAAACAAAAAAGCAGTTAGACAAATTCAGGTATAGAAAACTAAAAAGTTAAAGTATTTAAAGAATAGCCATAGCACTAAAGGAAAATCAACAATAAAGTAAAATGGAGAGAGAAAGCAACCCTTGGTCAAGCTCGAGACAAAGTAGAAAAAGATATTCTTGACATTCCACACCATCGACCAACTTAATAGAAATACTCATAAGAAAAGAATCAAGTGAAAGGATTAGTTCAGGAGCAAGCGAGCGAGTTTCAAGCGAGCATAGATCAAGTGAGAGAAGATCATATGAGAAAAAAACAAGAGAACGTTGTTGATTAAGGTTGGTTGTCATTGATGTCAACCCTTGAAGAAAGACCCGTAGCACAAAGGTTTGGGTAATGGACCCAATATTGTTTGATGTAAATTTGACTCATTTTTTTTTTCATCGTTGATAAGAAGTAAATATGGATGAACTCTAAAGTGGTCCCGTTATGGTGAAAGCCCTCATGGGAAGACGCTTTGTGGAGTAAGAGAACCCATGCTTAATTGTGGAATAATGAGATGAAGGAAAGTGAATTTGTCAGGGAAAATATCCTATATGGATAGTGATTGTCATGTCATTTCCGGTGGTATGTGGAACGTCACATAATTCTTCATGGTTAGAGAATTATGGCCATGAGAAGATGGAGACCTCGGGTTTAGATAATGGACCCAAGTTTGTTTGATGAGTAACGGTATGAGTTATGATATATTTTCAGATAATACTATTCTATATGGATAGTACATTTCATGCCATTTTTGGTGGTATGTAGAATGTCACATAACTCCTCACGGTTTGAGAGTTATGGCCTTACGAAGTTGGAGGACCCTCATATGTCATCTAGAAGCCCCAAAAGGTCAAAGT
>ML847752.1:0-10812 GCA_009831015.1 Picea engelmannii | reverse complement strand
AAAAGTTTCCTTACAACTTATTATCAATTTTTTACCATTTAAAAATGCCATTTTTCTTATATTTTTATAAACATGTAATTGGATTAAATTTTAATTTTATTTAATGTAATTTCTTCCAAACTTTGATATATTTCCTTTTTTATGTAGAGAGTGTCTCCCTCTCTCTTAATCTAGATGTTTTGAATATGTATCTAGATTAAGTATGTTCCTTAAAAAAGTAATGTGGGTTTCAATGTTAGTACAAATTGCTCAACCTGTCAAGGGGAGGCCCAACAAAGTCACCGTAGGTAGTATTTATGAACATATATAATCATTAGAAAAAGGGAGAGAAGAGAGAGAATAAAAATTGCAAACAGAGTTAGAGGCAGTACTTGATAACACATTTAGATTGTTATAAGACAATATTCAAACACAAATATAGAATAGAATACTAGGGTTAGAGACTCAGTTGCAGAAAAGGGAGGCTANAAAAAAAAAAAAAAAAAAAAAAAAAAAATCAATCCAAGAAGGAGAGGTTGAACAAAATCGCAACCTGAGAGACAAGATTAAAGAGCTAGAAGAAAATTTGTCTAACAATTTTGTTGTAAGTAGTCTAGAAAATAAATTGGATATCCATCAAAGAGGAAATGAATAAGTTAGTCAAGTTGGATCATGAGCATAACAAAAAATCCTTAAGCCTCATAATTTTTGGTATAAAATAACAACAATATGGGGACATGCTAGCAATAGTAAAAGAAAAAATAAAAAATAAATCACAAATTGAAACAACTTACCTCATAGAATAAAATAGGTTGGGAAAAATAATCGAACATAAAGATAAGTTGATATGTGTCAAGGAAAGCCATAATAACCATAAATATGGAATACTGAATAAATCTTTGAGCTTAAAAGGGTCATGAATATTTATAAATGAAGACCTCATTCTAGAATACCAAGTTGAATTAAGGAAGCAAGTTCAAAAGGTAAAATAAGCTAGGAAGGAAAGAAAGAGGACAATAATTAGAAATCGAAAAAGATATTATTAGATATAGAGACCAGAATGATGATAAATAGGAATTTGGGACACTCTGAATCCTTTTTTAGAGTTGTCGTGGCTTTCCATGGTGCAAAGGTCCTATGTTAAGTTGGATCTTGAATGATATTGATATTATTTTTCTAGTTGAAACATGGGAACATGAACAATCTAAGGTCCCTAACCTATAAATATTTGTCTTGTGGTTGACATGGAACAATAAATCCCATCGTAGAGAGATTGAAGGAATATCATGGTACATGAAAAATAAAATTTCTCCTCACATTCGACTTCATAAGATAGACCCTCTCAATCAATACATTGTTGGAATACTGAGAGGGGGGGTGAATCAGTATGAGCAATATATACTAGTTTTAACCACAATATATATTATTTCACTTTATCAACAATATTCAACAGTTTATCATCATGTATTATCTATGATTGCATTCAATATATCATGAGAATATAATCATAAGCAAAATCACATCAAATACATAGTACACCAATATTTACGTGGAAACCCAAATGGAAGAAAACCACAAAATGCTTTCTTATATATATATATCAAGAATTCATTCATAGGAAGCACCAATTGCAACTGGAAGGAGGATACAACCCCTTATTCTTAGGATCCAACCTAAAATAAGCTACAACTCCTTGAATTATCTAGATCCAACCAGAAGGAGGCTACAACCCCCTGGGGTCTCCGGCTCCAACCGGAAGGTGGCTACAACCACCTAGTTCTCAGGCTCCAACCTGAAGGAATCTTCAACTCCCTGATTCTTCGACTGCAACCGAAAGGAGGATACAACCCCCTTTCCTTGCACCATCCTTCCACCCTGATGTATAAGTTTAGACTAATTGTCACTACCAAAATCACTACCATTTTCACTGCCACTGTTATTTCCATTTTCACTGTAACTATCACTGTCACATTAACTTATAACCTGTCAACCTATCATTGTATCCAACTTATTACTATCAACCTATACAACCTGTTATTTTCAACATGTCCAACCTATCACTGTCAACGATACTCAACCAAATCCTCTCACATGGATCGTATACCAAGGAAACCTCTCAACTAGATGTCCAATATCACCAACACATGCCTTGACCAATCATGTACTAAAACATCAACCTGTACCATGCCAAGAATCAACTTTATACCACAACCTATACCACAACAAGTGCATCAACCATGCACCGACACATGTACCAAACTATGCATCAACCATGCGCCTCAACCTATACCAAACCATGCATCAACCATGCACCTCAACCTATACCATATGCCTCAACCATCAACCATGTATACCAAGTACCAATCATGTACCATACCATGTATCAACTATGTACATCAACACCTATACCATACCTTGTACATGTTGATGCTTGAATCCGTTAAGACCGAAACGACAACCTCACAAGGATGTATATCCCCCTGTGTTTTTATAGAGGTGGTACTCCTCTTTAGATTTTCTTGGGATTTCTATATATTCAAAATGTGGGACTTAATAGAAGTCCGTGATAGTAATTAAATACGCATAAATATTGCGAGAAAATAAAAGGAATTTTTTTTTTGTTTTATTTTAAAGAGAGTTCTTGAGAAAAGGACCAGGAATCACACACTTCACATATTTAAAGAAAATAAGAAAAATTTCCTCAAATCCATCATAGTTTAAGATAAATATTTATGATCACATAAAATAAAAGAAGACGACCACATGCAAAACAAAACTTTAACAGAGTGGACACATGGTCAGCTCAAGTAAAGATAATGATATATCAACCTCAAATACTTTATATTCCGAAAACAAGGTTACAAAGAACAGTCGAGATTGTTCGAAAAATAACTCTCTTGAAATTTCTAAAAAATATATAGTTTGTTACATATTCTTTGAAATTGTAAATGTGTTTTTCTTAAAGACTGGTATTGGGGCTCCCGTGGACCATAAAGCAAATAAATACAAGAAGTAAGATTTTAGAAGGAAGACGGTGGGAAACAGAAGAACAACAACACCTGGTAAGAAGAAACAAAAGGAGTTATCATACTTCAGTTAAAACTTTCTAGTGAAAGAGGTGGAATAATTGGATGAAGGACTTGATAAAGAAAAGAAAGATGTGATCAACATAAACTTACTATGATGGTATCTCATGTTTTCATTTGCTTGTTGATGTCCTTTTATCATTTTCATCAACGGTTACAGGAACCGTCTCATCTTCTTCTTGCCCTTCATTGGTCACTTTATCAATAGATTTCTTGAACCATTATTCAATGTTAATTTTCATTGGTACCACGTTGATTTCATGATGGATTTTAATGTTTAACAACTCTCCCTCCAAGTCTCATATATGAAGGGAAATTCCATGTAATGATTCTTCAATATCCTAATTTTTTAGGGAGTAATCCACTAGTCAGTTATCTATGGCATCCTCATCATATTCAATTATATCATAGAAATTTTCAATTGACAATCCTTTAAACACTGAGACGAATTCGTTGAAAACTCCATTAAAATGCAGGGAAGATTTGTGCCTCCATAACACTTGGTACCAAAAGGTCACTGGGTCAAATTTACAATTCACCTTCTTGTAGATAAACAATTTAGGAAATTGATAGCAATGTGATATCGCGAATACCAAATAAGAGGCCATAAAGAATTTATTATCCTTTTTGTTTTGTGACAATTGGGAAGAGATTTCAATGGAAATCAATTTTCCCCAATCGAAAATGGCTTGCTCCTTGACAGTGAAATATAATATATAAAGAATCATATGGGAAATGTTGGCATTATTTTCTTGGTCGGTCACTTTGGTGAATAACCAAGCAATTTCCCGAAAGGGGTTTTTGAATGAGTTGACATGCAATATGGTAATATCTCCAGGGATGGCCATGGGATTCTCCAAAAATTTAGGTAAGAGGTCCAGGCCATTGTCATGCTTTTTCAAGAAGTCTCTACAATATTCACCTTTGAAAGTGAGTGTTGGCTCTGGGAGCTTTAACATTTTACGGAAGACTTGAGGTGAAGGTGAGACAGGAGAATGATCTTGAAGTTGAATAATCTGTTGTCTTGGTATATATTTCTCAGTGCACCAGGAAACCAGTTCCTTGCAGTCAAAAAATTCAGGAACACATCATGCACAAGAAATTCTGGATGTCCAAATTACTTCCTTCTCAGCAGCAGGGGATGAATAGTAAGAATACGCTCTAGACCACTGAAAGTTCTGGTCCTCATGCCAAAAAATGTTTAAAGTATCTCCACATAAATGTTTTTGAGTTGTTTCTGCCATAATTTGACGAGAATGTTCTTTTAATTTAGATAATATTTGAAATGAGCGCTTGAGAGATATAATATAATATTATGCAAATTGTTCTTTAATGTGGTTTTAATAAGACATCTCCTCGATCCCTTCAATTATTAATGATGATCTTTACAAGACCTGCATGATGAATTATTATCATTAAGCCATACTAAATGCATATTGGGAAAAGCACGAAGGTGGTGGGGATGGATGAGAGAAATTAGGATTTAGGAATTTTGTGAACTTGACAACTTGAGAACATGAGAACCCGCAATTGAAAAAGGTAAAAAATTGGCTAAGTGTTGTAATGCGATCATTTAGACTCAATATATGAGAGGTGAGATACTAGAATCTAGGGGAGTCTGATAGTCAAAATGTAGGTCGCATATCTCTTGGATGCAAAATGTATCTCACTGAATGTGGGATATGAAAGCTTGAACCCGAAAACCCGCGACTGCAGAAGTGGCTAAGTATAGGATAATGTGGTGGTTGTTCAGACTCATGATGTGGGAGTATTGATGGAGATGAGGGCCCTTGAACCTGTTGTTTTTGGAAAAATGACTAAGTATAGTAACTAGATGAAAGGGAGAATAGAAGGGAGAAAATAAAAGGGGAATTTGGGTAAGTATAGAAGAAGGAAAATAAATGGACAAAAGAAACTGGGAAAATAGAGAAGGGGAGGGAAATTTCAGAAGCGGGGATTGATCTCTACAGTACCATATACCATGAAATGTGTCTCAACCATATACCCTATCAATAATTCCATGTATCGTAAGATAAGCCTCATGTATATGTCAATATAAAAAAGATGCGTCTCTAATAATGAACCATAACAACCATATACCAAGTACCAAGATTATGTATCAAGCATGTAATAATGTCACCTCAACCATATGAAATCATGTACCATAAAGGGACTCCAAGACATGCCTTAAGCATGTGCCATACCATCCAAGAGACAAGCCTCAAACAAATACATAAAATGTTGGAGTTACTTCACACACACCTAGGAATTATTTTTCCTATGTTTATTAGTCTTTATCTAGTCTCCTAAAGTTTAGGGAGAATATTCATCTAGGAGAATATTCTCTTCAGTTTTCACTTTAGTTTGACTAGTTGAGTGGAGTCTATATGTTGCATTGGTGTTGTTACCATGCAAAATTGGGATAATCACCAGCTAATGTGCATTAGACTTGGTATCATCACCAGACTAGTGCATTACCCATGATTCCATGATCTCCTCCTCAATTCACTATGTTTTAGTCAGTTAACTGAAGATTGGTAGACTAGTTAACTCAGCTAGGTGGCAGTTCACTCCCGTAACTTCCCGAGAGACTAGACTAGGTGGAAGTTCACTTCCGTAATTACTGGTGTGTGTCCATATCACTCTAGAACACCACTATGGTGCATTTCATTCACCTCCAGTGTGCATTGTTTGAGTTATACAGAGTATATCATGTGTAAATTATTCATTATTCATTACGGTTAATGAGAATTCTTCCATTCTTTCTCTCTTGCTTCTTCTTTCTCAATTTCTCTCTACAAATGTGTGTGGTATTTTATAGCTAGATATATTTTGTGCAGGTTCAACACATTTTCATGGTATCATGGCCGACAGACTGCTAAGCAAAATCTACACCAAATTATTTTTGAAGGTACCAAAGATTGAAGACAACGGAAAAATGGAATTCCGAAAAGAATTCATTCTTACACCTTACATTTACTTTGCATGGAAGTAGAGAATAATCATGCATCTCTGAACCAAAGGATTGTATAGGTTAACCTTAATGAATACAGAGATAGAACCGATATCATCCATATAAAAATCCAAGTATCTAAATCGAATGGATGAAGCATTCAGAACAATTTGCAGTCTCATCTCTCTCGATCTCCTTTTTCACATATCTTCCTGTAAAACCCCCAATGAATCTTGGACCAACTTGGAAGGGATATTTGGAAAATAGGATGAGATGAGGGGACACATGCTTGAGGTGTAATTTCTCACATTGGATCCAAAAAGATTCGACAATCTCCAATATTTCTTTACAAAATACAAGGATTTAATGTCGCAACTCAAAGCTTGTGGGGTTGATAAATCTAAGGAGGAGAAACAAATGGTTCTCACCATTCTCTCCAAACTTGGTTGTGTTCATATCCACATTCCATTCAATCACATTCGCTTCTAGAGCCACCTGGAAGATTCCTTCTCTTGAGGAATTTATCGAATCCCTGACACAAGAGCAAACCAAGCTCATCAACATGGGAAAAATCAAAGCCCCAAAAGTGCATGCAATTACTGTGAAAGATGGTAGCCATCAATATCATAAATATAAATATAAATACAAAAGGAAATCTCATGCATATCTGAAGAAGGAAGGGTACTCAAAACCCTTCACCGATGCCTCTGGATCCAACGGTGGAAAGGGAAGAAAAGGGGAGAAATGCACATATTCCCATAAATGATTCCATCCAAAATACACATGCATGTAGAAACAAATAGATCTAATGACTCAAATAATTCCTCAAAATAAGCTTGGATATCACATCCACGAGGGTGCCAAGAAGAAGAATCAAGAAGATCAGAATCCCAAGAAAGGCAATTCTAGCCATGCCTTGATTGCCATCAACTCCTCTCTCGATGCTTGGATCGTATATTCGAGAGCATAACACCACGTGGATGCCACAAAAGAAATATATTCTTCATTGGATGCATGAAAAGTTACTCCTATTATGATGGGGGACAACTCTCCAGTTGAGGTCACCATCAAAGGAAGGATTGAACTCACCAACGAAAGTTTCAAGAATGTGTTACACGTTCCCAAAATTTCCGCCAGTCTTCTCTTCGTTTATCAGATGATGAATTCCATCACTGGAAAGAAATTCATATTCACACCTAATGCAGTGGACATATATGACATGCAAACGAATTCCAGGGTTTCTACCGGTGAGGTAAATCATCAATCTAGATTGTATATATTTGATGAATTCATTGAACCTGATTTTGCTTTACTGCTTACCCACGTTGATGAAAGTAGTAGGATATGGCACGAAAGTTTCGGGCATTTGAATTTCAGATATATGAAACAAATTAGCAAGAAAATATTGGTTTATGGTCTACCAGACATCCATTTCTCCAAAGGAATCTGTGAGGGATGTGTTCTTGGAAAACACCCTCAAGAGAAATTATACAAAGGAAAGACTTAGAGAGATTCCTATCCTTTATATCTGATCCATAGTGACCTCATGGGTCCTTTTCCGCATCCATAAATAAGAAAAGAGATTTTTTTTCTCATTTTGGTTGATGATATCTCAAGTTTCACATGGATTTACTTTCTCAGACAAAAATCATAGGTATTTCAACACCTCAAATATTTCAAAGCCCTGGTTGAGACACAGTCAGGAAATAAAATCAAAGTCCTCTGAACTAATAATGTGGGAGAGTATGTCGATCATGAGATCCAAAATATTTTTCATGAGGCATGGATTTAGTTGCAACAAACAGTTCCCTATGCTTTGTAGCAAAACAGAGTTGTTGAGTGGAAAAAAAGATTGGTAAAAGAGATGGCATCTTCCATGCTACATGCAAAGTCACTACCATAGATACTATGGGCCGAAGCACTTAATTGTGCAACCTACATCCAAAACAGATCTCCCCATAGATATTTCAAGGATAAGATCCCCTATGAGGCTTGGAGCGGCCTCAAACTAGAAGTGACCCACTTTCATATTTTCGGTTCATGTGGACGGGCCTAGATTCCCTTTGAAAAGAGGAAGGAACTTGATCCACAGAGCACAAAGTGTATATTTGTTGGATACCTCGACAGTGTGAAGGGATACATAATTTTTTATCTTTCCTTGGACCGAATCATCATTGAGCGAAGTGTCCAATTAAAGTAAAGTGTCTCGCATGTACCTCAACAACTGCATGTACCTTAGAAGTTGCATGCAGACACCTTCATTCTTCCACCTGTCCGAGATGATGAGCATGCACATGTCGACTCTTCTTCAGACAAGAGTTCTGATTCATAGGATTCATATGATCTAGATACAGAGTCAGTACAGTCAGATACAGAGTTAGTGCATCCATATGTAGATACAGAGCCAGAGCAGTGGCCCAAGTGGGCCCATACTAATCTTCAGGATGCAAGGGATCTTTTTAGTGATCTAGATGATACTAGGAGGAGTCGATCTGATTTCGAGGACCCTCCTATTGTACTCACTACCACTGAACCATTTCCATGGAGGAATATTTTCTCTATTCAGTCTTCATATCCACAATCTTATGGAAAGACTGTTGGAAATCCATTTTGGGAATCTGCCATGCAGGAGGAGTACAACTCTCTCCTCGAGAACCAGACTTGGGATCTGGTTCCCCTTCCTTCTGGAAGGAAAATTGTCAGCTGTAGATGGGTCTATAGGACCAAGAGCACAACAGATGGACATATTAGCAGATACAAATCCATGCTTGTTTCCAAAGGCTTTCAATAGGTGCATGGAATTGACTATGATGAGACCTTCGCTCTAGTAGCGAAGATGGATTCCATACATTTGGAACTTTCGATTGCAGCATCCAAGGGATGGGAAGTCCATCATATGGATGTGAAGAATGCATTTCCTCACGACGATCTCTCTGAGGAGATCTATATGGAGTAGCCCCATGAATTTATGCAGGATTCATCTTTGGTCTGTTGACTGAAGAAATCTCTTTATGGCCTTAAGGAGGCTTCGAGGGCATGGTATGTCAATATGGACTCCTACTTGTTGTCACAAAACTTTTTATGTTTTAAATCATACCCGAATTTCTACATGCACAGGACGAATGATTCACTTCTTCTCTTAGTTATGTACGTTGATGATTTTTTGATCACCGGTTGCTCAAATTCAACGATTGTTGCAGTCAAGAGGATTCTACATGACAGGTTCTTGATGATGAACATGGGTCTACTACACTTCTTCCTTGGACTCAATATCCTTTAGGATGCATCAGGAATCAAACTGTCTCAGGCCAAGTATGCATGAGATCTCCTTGAGAGATTTCACATGACAGACTGCAAGTCTACTTTGACTCCCTTCCTATCATGAGTCAAACTTGAGGATGGTGGGGACACTCCACTGGTTGACAACACACTGTACATACAACTAGTGGGGAGCTTGTTGTATCTCACACACTCTAGACCACACCTCTTTTATGCATTTGGCGCAGTTTCCAGGTCCATGCTAGAGCCGCATGAGCTACATTGGAAGGATAGAAAGCATATCCTTCGATATGTACAAGGCACCATCACCTTTTGGATTCATTATGTAGCAGACTCTACATTAGATCTCATCGGATTCATTGATTCTGACTCAGTCTTGGTTCCGGGCCTATATGTTGGTCAAGAAAGAAACAGGTTGTTATTTCTCTTTCTTCAACCGAGGTAAAGTACATAGGGGTAGTTAACATAACCATTCATTATATGTGGCTACAACATTTTATCACTAAGTTGGGCATTCCATTTCATCGATCGATCACCATCGTGTGTGACAACTAGAGAACTCTAAAGTTCTGCAGAGATCCAGTTTAGAGGCAGCGCCCGAAGCAAATCGATATCCATATGCACTACATCTTGGACTTAGTACACGAGGGGATCATCGACCTACAATTCTATCCTTTAGCAGAACATATGATAGACATCTTCACCAAGACCTTCACTGAGTAGAAGTTCCATTCTTTGCGAAGTCATCTTGAAGTGAAGGAAATTGTTTCTTAGCAACTGTCAGTTCTTCATTTTACATACATTTTACCTTGAGGGGGGGGATTTTCCCATGAGGTTTTCCCTCTTTCCTCATTTTATTTCAATGTATATTTTGTATTTGGATACCTAACATGGCCTCGTTGCTAGGACACATTCTTTATTTTCACCATAGTGATGTTCAGGGGGGGTGTTGGAGTTACTTCACACACACCTAGGATTTATTTTTCCTAAGGTTTTTCCTATGTTTATTAGTCTTTATCTAGTCTCCTAAAGTTTAGGGATAATATTCCTCTAGGAGATTATTCTCTTCAGTTTTCACTTTAGTTTGACTAGTTGAGTGGAGTCTAGATGTTGCATTGGTTTTGTCACCATGCAACATTGGGATCATCGCCAACTAATGCGCATTAGCCTTGGTACCATCACCATACTAGAAAATTACCAATGATTCCCTGATCTCCTCCTCACTTCACTCTTTTTTAGTCAGTTAACTGAAGACTAGTAGACTAGTTAACTCAACTAGGTGGCAGTTCACTACGGTAACTGCCCGAGAGATTAGACTAGGTGGCAACTCACTCCTGTAATTGCTAGTGTGTGTCCAAATCACTCTATACCACCACTATGGTGCATTGGATTCACCTCCAGTTCACATTGGCTGAGTTATACAGAGTATATCATGTGTAAATTATTCATTATTCATTAAGGTTAATGAGAATTCTTCCATTCTTTCTCTCTTGCTTCTTCTTTCTCAATTTCTCT
>WSFP011355015.1:0-34375 GCA_009831015.1 Picea engelmannii | reverse complement strand
TTCATCATCTATCAATGACAACTCATTGATCCATCTTCATCTTTGCATTCTCATCAAGGACAATCCATATTATATTACATAAATCATCAATCAATAAATCCTTTGAAATCAATCAATCACTTGACATCAATCAATCAAACCATTGGAATCAATGACAACATGATCCAACAAGACATTCACATCAAAAGAACTATTCCAAATGCTTATACAAATCTATGATTCAAACAATTCTTCTGACCCTATGAAACCAAAGGGGATAATATTTGCATACATAGGAAAAGATGCATATAATGTAGGTGGAACAACAATTCACTCTAGATTTTTTATGCCTTTTAACAAGTCATAGTTTCTTCCACTCAACAAGGAAATGTCTAACGTTTATGATGAACTACAACTTGTCTTCATAGATAAGGCATCTTTGATTGGAAGTCACTTCTTGTATTCCATTAACAACTGATTAAGAAACATAAAACATGTGCACACCAAATACTTTGGAAACATTGACATGATATTCCATGGGGATCTTTACCAGGCACAACCCATCCAAGATTATTTGATATTTGAACAACCTACGGTCAATATGAAAACAGTAACACATGAATTCTATAAATACAATATAAAATGATTTGAATTGCATACTACAATGTGGAAGACAGATGAAACATTTATTACAATTCTTAATAGAATGCGGACAAATAACCAAACATATGATGACTTAACATATATCAATTCAAGGTGCATGCGATCTGCACCAACAAACCCAACATTCCCTTACATGCTCTACATGAATAGGGATGTTGCAATGCATAACAGGTACATGCTATTGCTCATGCCTGACAATGATATCATCATCAATTCAATTGACCTCGAAGAATACAACCATGGCAATGTACCACATCATGAACATACAACCACTTTGCCTTTCCAACTTGTCCTGAAATTAGACATGCTAGTTGAAATATATTCCTGCAACTATGATTCACAAAATGGCTTGGTAAATGGTGCAGATGGAATACTCAAAGATTATACCAAAACAAAAAAAGTTGATGTCCTCTGGATTAAGTTCCATGAGCCTCATATTGGCCACTGACAAGAAAACAAGTTGGCTTATCTATATAATTCAAACACTGTTCTTGATTGGACACCTATCTTATGAATATCAAAACCAATATCGACATTGGAAAAGATAGGTCGACTAAAGATTCAAAAACAGTTTCCAATTAAACTTGCATGTGCACATACAGTCCATAGATCGCAAGGGATAACACTTGATAGTGTTGCATTTGACCTTGATGGAATTCAAATACATGGACTTGTATACACATCACTATCTCGTGTCATAAGTATAGACTCCTTGTATTTACTAAGCGCTCTAACAAAAGATAACTTCAAAGTCAAACATACAGTTGATATTGAGATGCAACGCCTTAGAACTAGCGCAAAAGGACATCTATAGTACGATTACCAATCCATACAAACAAAGTCATTTGTATCAATTTTGTCACTTAACATGCACAACCTACATGTACATATGGATGATATACTCAATGACTATGACACAATGCAATCCAATATTTTGTGCTTGCAGGAAACATACATGAAATTATGCATGAAAAAAAAGAAATTTCCAAATCACAATTGCATATCAAGTTACATTACACATGGGGTGATGATATTAGTGAAAAAGTGTGCAACAATTTTGGAGCATATGCATTTCGAAGAAAACAATGTTGAGATGGTGCTCACAAAAGTAATTTCCCATGGATCAAAAATTGCAATATTGAATCTCTATGATGCTCTGCATGTGACAATCTCCAACATACTAAATGTTCTTTCAAATGCATTAGAGAATTTGCATATGAATGAAACCATTGTCATTGTAGGAGACTTCAATATTGACATGCTACAAAATAATTCCAAAACAAAAGAATTAGAAAACTACATTTGCAGATACAGTCTCCGCTTTCTTTTGGATAAGATAAACCATGTACAAAATACACTTATTGACCATGTATGGTCGAATGTGCCCATTTCCCAATAAAACCTCTGTATCTTAGACACATACTGGTCTAATCATGATACAATTAGTATTGTACTTGAATTATGAAATATACATCAAACATATTGCAAAATCATATTTCTATGTCTCAAAGCATATATGTATAGCTTGTTGCACAAAACCAAGTTATCCAACTTCTTAGTTTTTCTTGGTTTGTAATTGATTTTGAACACAATTTTTTTTATATATCACAAACAAGGATCAAGAAAAAAAAAATGGTACATGCTTCTAACACTATTTGTTACTCTATTCCTTTGATTCTAATTTGTTTACTGTATGTACATATTCATTGTTTTTTCCTTACATATCAACTTATGTTCATGTTCATTGTGTTTTGTACTTTCCTTCATTGAAACAAACATGGAAACTGTAAAAGGAAAATAATTCTTAACAAAAATGTAGAAGAAGACATACAAAGGTGCATACTTCTACCCGTATTCCATAAGAAATTGTTTTTCATTTACTCTGTCTATATTTATGATATTGGTATGCAGCTCTTTTGTTTTTTTTTCCTTATATACTGCATATCTTCCTATATATTAACTTATCTTCATGTCAATTTTATTTTCTGTGCTGCTACCTTGAAGTAAATAAAATTGTATTCCATCTTTTTTTCATGTGTTTGTACATAGAAACTTGCCTTCATGTCCATTGTATTCTCTGTATTGTTGCATTGAAAAAATAATAGAGTAATTGAACACGAGGATGAAGTCTTATGTGCCACAGCTGAGAAAGCTGGAGTACAATCTTCCAAAAGGTATGCCGATAGTGGTGCCAGAGAAAATACAATGCATATTCCTAATTCACATCCATATCAATTATGAACAATATACACATGTTCATAATGTTTTTTCACAAGTGACATGGGCATGAGCAGTGAATCATTGCAAACATCAACACAATGACAAGGCCGAAGGTAAGGATTCATACATTATGCTCTTGCTATTTTTGGGAAATAAATATCCTTGGTTATTTATTCTACTGTGCCATGGTAAATATGTTTATGTTGTTTACAACACATGTTTTTAGTTCACAATAGCTATCAACAAGTAGAAGTGAAATGTCATCATAGTACAAGGTCCAGAGACTAAGAGGTATGCCTACAAAACTCTAATATGCATACTTTATCCAATTTGTACATATATTGAAGATTGTCATATTTTAGAATATGCTTGCATATAAGAATGCCAAGTCATAGGGTCTATTGAGCTCCAGCTATATTTCATGGTTGAGAATGTTTTTCCCATAATTGATATGTTTCTATCGCTTGATAATTATCAGACTAAGTGTTGTTGTGTGAGGGATAAAGTTATTTTCTCTGTTTCTTTTTCCTCTTCTATACTTACCTGTTTTTCCCTTTTCTTCTTCCCCTCTATTATCTATTTTTGGTTCTATACTTAGTCACATTTCTATGCTCATGGGTTCTCAAGCTAGAAGACTGAGAAATTATATATCCATCTATATCTACACATCATGAGTTCGAACGACTGTCGTTTGTTTCCATACTTAGCCAATTTTATGGTCGTGGGTTCTCGGGTAGGCACTATCGAACTCTCATGCCCCGTGTTCGGGGTATACATATTGCACCCAAAACTTTAGTGATATACAATTCGACCCTAGAATCCTCTAACTCACAAGCCTCACTCTACCTATGATGAATACATCTGACCACCCCACCTTTCTATACTTGGTTGATTCTTCAAAGTTTCGCGTGTTCACGGACACCCGGGTTCACAAAAGTTTCAAATACTTTTTCGCTCCCCTCCATCCCCGCCACCTTCGCCCCTTCCCAATGCACATTAATTATGATTTTAATAGTGAAAAATCACCACACAGGTTCGAAAAAATTTCCATTAATAAGGGGAAAGCTCAAGGACATCTCCCATTAAAACGCATTAATGGGAGAATATTATGGAATCTGATGAATTTTTTTGTGTCGATCTTGAATTGGCAAAAAATTATTGGTTGTTTTAGTTTATTTAAGGAATCATCATAGTAAGAATGCAATATTGTGCTAGCCCACTATCATCTACAAAGGTATTGACGTGATGTCCCTCTTTAATATTGTGCATATATTACATCTTGCCATATTTGAGAATATGCTTGCATACGAAAATGTTAACTCATATATACAACATCTCTTTAAACTTGAACTAGGGTCTGTTGAGCTCCAACTATATTTCATGGCTAAGAATTTTTTTCCCATAGTTGATGTGTTTCTATCACTTGATAATTATCAGACTAAGTGTTGTTGTGTGAGGCATAAAGTTCTTTGCTCCCTTTCTTTTTCCTCTTCTATACTTACATGTTTTTCCCTTTTCTTCTTCCCCTCTATTATCTATTTCTGGTTCTATACTTAGTCACATTTTTATGCTCGTGGGTTCTCGGGGTGGCGGACTGAGAAATTCTATATCCATATATATATTCACATCACGAGTTTGACCAACCGTTGTTCATTTCCATACTTAGCCAATTTTATGGCCACGGATTCCTGGGAAGGTGTTATCGAACTCTCATGCCCCATGTTCGGGGTATACATCTTGCACCAAAAACTTATTTGATCTACAATTCAACCCTAGACTCCTCAAACTCGCAAGCCTCACTCTACCTACGATGACTTCGTCTGACCACCCCATCTTTCCATACTTAGTCGATTCTTCAAAGTTTCACGTGTTCACGGACACCCGGGTTCACAAAATTTTTAAAGCATTTTTCACTCCCCTCCATCCCCGCCACCTTCACCCCTTCCCAATGCATATTAATTATGATTTTACTAGTGACAACTCACCACACAGTTTCAAAAAAATTTCCATTAATAAGCGGAAAGCTCGAGGAAATCTCCCATTAAAACGCATTAATGGGAGAATATTATGGAATCTGATGATTTTTTTTTGTGTCGATCTTGAATTGGAAAACACTTGTTGGTTGTTTTAGTTTCTTTAAGGCATCATCATAGTAAGAATAAAATATTGTGCTATCCCACTGTCATCTACAAATGTGTTGACATGATGTCCCTCTTTAATATTGTGCATATATTACAGCTTTCCATATTTGAGAATATGCTTGCATATGAAAATGTTAACTCATATATACAACATCTCTTTAAACTTGAACCAAGGTTTGTTGAGCTCCAACTATATTTCATGGTTGCGAATGTTTTTCCCATAGTTGATGTGTTTCTATCGCTTGATAGTTGTGAGACTAAGTGTCGTTGTGTGAGGCATAAAGTTCTTTGCTTCCTTTCCTTTTCCTCTTCTATACTTACCCGTTTTTCCCTTTTCTTCTTCCCCTCTATTATCCGTTTCTGGTTCTATAATTAGTCGCATTTCTATGCTCATTTGTTCCTAGGGTGGTAGACTAAGAAATTATATATCGATCTATATATGCACATCATGATTCTGACCGACCACCATTTGTTTTCATACTTATCCAATTTATGGTCGCGGGTTCCCGGGTAGGAGCTATCGAACTTTCATGCCCCGTGTTCGAGGTATACATATTGCACCCCAAAACTTTAGTGATCTACAATTCAAACCTAGAATCCTCAAAATTGCAAGCCTCACCCTACCTACAATGACTTCGTCTGACCACCCCACATTTCCATACTTAGTCAATTCTTCAAAGTTTTTTGGGTTCACAGACTCCCAGGTTCACAAAAGTTTAAAGCATTTTTCGCTCCCCTCCATCCCCGCCACCTTCGCTCCTTCCCAATGCACATTAATTATGATTTTACTAGTGGCATCTCACCACACAGGTTCGAAAATATTTTTATTAATAAGAGAAAAGATCGAGGGAATCTCCCATTAAAACACATTAATGGGAGAATATTATGGAATTTGATGAATTTTTTTGTGTCGATCTTGAATTAGCAAAAAATTGTTGGTTGTTTTAATTTCTTTAAGGAATCGTCATAGTAAGAATGCAATATTGTGCTAGCCTAGTGTCAGCTACTAAGGTGTTGATGTGATGTCCCTCTTTAATATTGTGCATATATTACAGCTTGTCATATTTGAGAATATGCTTGAATATGAAAAGGTTAGCTCATATATACAACATCTCTTTAAACTTGAACCAAGGTCTGTTGAGCTCCAACTATATTTCATGGCTGAGAATTTTTCTTCCATAGTTGATGTGTCTCTATCGCTTGATAATTATCAGACTAAGTGTTGTTGTGTAAGGCATAAAGTTATTTTCTCCCTTTCTTTTTCCTCTTCTATACTTACCCTTTTTTCCCTTTTCTTCTTCCCCTCTATTATCCGCTTCTGGTTTTTATACTTAGTCACATTTCTATGCTCACGGGTTCACGGGGCAGTAGACTAAGAAATTCTATATCCATTTATATCTTCACATCACGAGTCCGATCAACCGCCATTTGTTTCCATACTTAAACAATTTTATGGCCACGAGTTCCCGGGTAGGCGTTATCGAACTCTCATGCCCCATGTTTGGGGTATACATATTGCACCCAAAAATTCGGTGATCTACAATTCGACCCCAGACTCCTCCAACTCGCAAGCCTCACTCTACCTATGTTGACTCCATATCACCAACTCTCCTTTCCATACTTAGTCGATTCTTCAAAGTTTCGCGGGTTCACGAACTCCCGGGTTCACAAAAGTTTCAAAGCATTTTTCACTCCCCTCCATCCCCGCCACCTTCTCCCCTTTCCAATGCACATTAGTTATGATTTTACTAGTGAAAACTCACCACACAGGTTCAAAAATATTGGCATTAATTAGCATAAACCTCAAGGACATCTCCCATTAAAATGTATTAATGAGAGAATATTATGGAATATGATGATTTTTTTTGTGTCGATCTTGAATTGGAAAAACATTGTTGGTTGCTTTAGTTTCTTTAAGGCATCATCATAGTAAGAATGAAATATTGTGCCATCCCACTATCATCTACAAAGGTCTTGACGTGATGTCCCTCTTTAATATTCTTCATATATTAAAACTTTCCATATTTGAGAATATGCTTGAATATGAAAATGTTAACTCATATATACAACATCTCTTTAAACTTGAACCAGGGTCTATTGAGCTCCAACTATATTTCATGGTTGAGAATTTTTTTCCAATAGTTGATGTGTTTCTATCACTTGATAATTATTAGACGAGGTGTTATTGTGTGAGGCATAAAGTTATTTTCTCCCTTTCTTTTTCCTCTTCTATACTTACTCGTTTTTCCCTTTTCTACTTCCCCTCTATTATCCGTTTTTGGTTCTATACTTAGTCACATTTCTATGCTCGCGGGTTCCCGAGGTGGAGAACTCAGAAATTATATATCCATATATATCTTCACATCACGATTCTTACTGGACGGCATTCGTTTCCATACTTATCCAATTATATGGCCACAGGTTCCCATATAGGCGCTCTCGAAATCTCATGCCCCATGTTCAGGGTATACATCTTGCACCCAAAACTTTGGTTATCTACAATTTGACCCCAAACTCCTCCAACTCACAAGCCTCACTCTAACTACAATGAATTCATCTGACCGCCCCACCTTTCCATACTTAGTCGATTCTTCAAAGTTTCATGGGTTCACGGACTCCTGGTTTCACAAAAGTTTCAAAGCATTTTTCTGTCCCCTCCATCCCTGCCACCTTCGCCCCTTCCCAATGCACATTAATTATTCTTTTACTAGTGACAACTCACCACACAACTTAAAAATATTGGCATTAATAAGCGGAAAGCTTGAAGACATCTCCCATTAAAACTTATTAATGGGAGAATATTATGGAATCTGATGAATATTTTTGTGTTGATCTTGAATTGGAAAAAAATAAATAGTTGTCTTAGTTTCTTTAAAGAATCATCATAGTAAGAATGCAATATTTTGATATCCCACTGTCATCTACAAAGGTGTTGATGTGATGTCCCTCTTTAATATTGTGCATATATTACAACTTGCCATATTTGAGAATATGCTTGCATGTGAAAATGTTAACTCATATATGTTCTCTATTGCGTAGGCCTTTGAGAAAAACTTGCAACCCGAAATCACCCTTCAAATTGGAACATGGTTTACATTTGGGCCCCAAAAAATACTAATAAAATAAAATAATATGAATAGGATTGAAGTAAATATATACAAATTCTCTTTAAACTTGAACCTGAGTTTGTCGAGCTCCAGGTATATTACATAGCTGAGAATGATTTTCCCATAGTCAATGTTTATGGCCGCCAGTTCCCAGATTGTCACTATCGAACTCTCATACCCCCTGTTTCGTGATATACATATTGCACTCCAAAATTTACGTGATCTACAATTCGACCCCAGACTCCTCCAACTCGCAAACTTTACTCTACCTATGATGAGTCTTTCTGGGTCCATATGAATGTCCCACCTTTCCATACTTAGTCGATTCTAGACCTCTTGTTGTCATAGATACACAAGTTCGTGGAATCCCGTCCATCCTCACCACCTTTGCACACTTCCCAATGAAAATTGATTACGATTTTATTAGTGACAACTCACCACACAGGTTCAAAAATATTGGCATTAATGAGCGAAAAGCTCGAGGACATCTCCCATTAAAATGATTTAAACCAAGATTTACATAAGATTATATTATCATTCTCCAATGTTCATTTTAAATTCTATCATGACACAATTAATGTCACATGTTGCAATACAAACAAATCTTCATCAAAGAATTAAATTTTCTCACATGCACCCGAGTCCCCTGAACTGAGCAATATTTCGATCTACCAACTCAACCTCCCTATTATCAAATTGGCAGATGTCAATATTATGGGATATGAATTTTTTTTGTGTGTGGATCTTAAACTCGAAAAAATTGTTGTTTACTTTAGTTTTTTTTAAGGCATTATACCTCGCCTATCCATACTTAGTCGATTCATCACCTCTTGTTGTCACACATTCACGGGTTCTTGGGCTCCCAGGTTCACAAAAGTTTCAAATCATTTTTCACTCCCGTCCATCCACGCCACCTTCACACCCTTCTCAATGCACATTAATCATGACTTTATTAGTGAAAACTCACCAGATAGATCGAAAATATTGGAATTAATAGGCGAAAAGGTCGAGGACATCTCCCATTAAAACGCATTAAACCAATATTTATGAGAGATTATATTATCATGCTCCAACGTTCATTTTAAATACTATCAAGAGAAAAGGAACGTTCTCATCACCTTATGGCTGCATCTCGAAAACATTTTTGTGGAGATACCTTGAATATTTTCGGGCGCAAGGACAAGAGTTTTCAGTGGTCAAGATATTATGACTACTACTCGTCCCCTTCTGCCCAAAAGGAATTTATATGGAAGTATGGAATTGCACGAGTAGGTTGTGTCCCCGAAGTTTTTTACTGTAACGAGTTGGTCACTTGTTGCGCTAAAAATTATATTCTGAACTAGTGGATTATCCAGTTGCGGGACCATTCTCGAGTCACCCTATCACCTCAATTATTTCAAAATATGTTAAGACTTCTTGACCCAATGCTTAATTTAAAGGGCGGGGATTGCAGAGAGTTCTTAAAGAAGCATGATAATGGATTGGACCTCTTACCAGAGTTCTTAGAGAACCGATCGGTCGTTCCCGAGGACATGACCAGATTATAGGTTAGTGCATTTAAAAACCCTTTCTAGGAGATTGCATGGCTTTTCATGAGGATAACGACACAAGAAAGTACAACTAACATCTCTAAGATGATTATGTATATTTTATATTTTACGGTGAAGGAACAAGCCATATTCGATTGGGGAAAGTTGATTTCCATTGAAATCTCTTCCCATTTATTGCAATACACAAGGCAAAAGAAATTATTTATGTCATATTGCAATACACAGGGCACCAATGAGTCCTACAAGCATAAACAAAAAGTCCTAGGTGAGAAAAGTTCCCAATCCCCGACTGCCACATCCAACACTACAACATCTCGAAGAATCTCTCCAACGGTATACCCAAGAAAGAAAGTCACACACAGTTATTCAGGTGGAGGAGGAGATAAGAACCCTCCCTTCAACAAAATTGAAAGTTCTCACAAACTTCCCGTGAGTAAAAAATGAAAAACAATAAGGCAAGAATAGGAGGGACCGAGGGGAGAAATTGATATCCACGATCTCTCCCTCGAAGATATGGAACTAGAAATTGACATTGAAAAAATGTTCCTCCATGACGACTAGATAGAGAGAACTTCTCCCCATAACCCTTAGATAGAAATAATTGGGACCAATACCTTCAACGAAGAAGAGTCTTTTTCATTTCAGAGCGTTGTTTTGGCAACGAATCCAAAAAATTGGTTATTGAAAAGAGAGATGTAAAGAATAAGAAAGCAAAATCTCATTTAGATATGAACCTACAGAACATGCACCCTTCACATATCTCCCAGATACACCGAGAAACTAGAGATACTCTAGACAACTCTATTAGCGGCCTTGAAGCAGAGAATGTCAGGTTAAAGGATCGAATCAAATAATTGGAGGGAGTTCTAATGCCGCTTCCATTGTTGGCTACTCCTTTGGAAATGATTGGGCCCACCACACTTGCGGTAAAGATAAAAGGATCAACAAGCCTTCTCACATCATCCCGAGGCTATGTGGAAAATAATATAAAGAGAAGAATGGAATTAATAATAGAATCTTGGGAGATGTCAAAGAGTATGGTCTCTTTTGGAACAAGAGCGCATGATTTTCATGAGTATTAGCAAGTAGTTATCAAGAAAGAGCAAGGTTTCTAACTCGATGCAGTTGTTCCATTTCGTGTTGAAGTTACTGGTATGACAGAATTGAGAATAAGAGAGGAGGATATCCCTTCCCTGGATCGAATAAACCATCTAAGCACATGCTGGAAAGAAAAGGTCGAAAACTTGAATGGTTTCGTTCAAGCATGTAGCCAGGCCATATCCAGAAGAGATAAATTATTCAAGAAGATAATTGAGATAGATCTAACTGGCAACACCAATGAAGTCAAAGACCCGAAATTGATATTCAACTCATTTTTTTAAACCAAGAAAGCATTTGATGATCAAGTTGAGATCTATAAAAGACTATTATTTGAAAATTTCTATGGCATTCTTGAATATGGTGAAGATGACATGAAAAAATGGCTAGTTCATTATTCAATTAAAAACCAAGATATTCAAGAAACATTGCACAACCTCTCTATTGATCTAAGGGACTTGGAAACTGAATTTTTCAATATAAAAATCTGGCATGAAATCAACATGGCACCCATGAAGAGCTACATCGAGGAGTGGATAAAAAAGGTTGTCGACAATATTACCAATGAAAGGAATAGGATGCTTGAGACGGTTCCCATAACCGTTGAGGAAATCCATAAAAGGACATCAACGATAAAATGACAAGGCATGGGATACCATCATAGTAAGTTCATGATGATCACATTCTTCTCTCTTTGTCGACGTCTTCATCCAGTTACTCAACCTCTTTAAATACAAAGTTTTAACTAAGGACTGACAATTTTCTCTTTCTTCTTGCCAGGTCTTGCTGTCTTCCATCACCGAATTTCTTCTTTCTACATGCTTGATTATTGTACATATTTTATTTATGGTCCACGATACCCCCCATCCCAATCACTATGGAAAATACATTTAAATTTCAGTGAATATGGATTGAACTATATATTGTTTTACAAATTCCAAGACAATTATTTTGGGAAATAATCTCAACCGTATTTTGTAACCCGATTTATCTGAATATAAAATATTGGAGGTTGTTGTATGGTGTTTTTCAATGTTTAATAATTTTTTTTACATGGAAGAATAATTTGTAATAGGAAGTATTTTTGTGGCGTCCACCCTATACTTGAGAAAGAAATGGGTAGGCCCCTCCTTATTTCATTATTTGGGGCCCCGAAAATACAGTCAACGAATGACGCTATTTCAACATGGCAACTCAAGTGTTGACATCATGTCCCTTTTTAATATTGTGCATATATTACAGCTTCTCATATTTGAGAATATGCTTCCATATAAAAAATGTTAAGTCATTTTTTTTTTCTATTGCTTATGGGTTTGAGAAAACTTTGGGAGCCGAAAATACCCTTCAAATTGGAACGTGGTTTACATTTGGACAACAAATAATCTATTAATATACATTAATATGAATACAATTTAAATAAATATAAACAAAATCTCTTTAAACTTGAACCTGACTTTCTTGAGCTCCAGAATTTGCGAGCTGAAAACACCCTTCAAATTGGAACATGGTTTACATTTGGACCACAAATAATCTGTTAACATAAATTAATATGAATACTATTGAAATAAATATAAACAAATTATATTTAAACTTGAACTTGACTTAGTCGCATTTCTATGATCGCGGGTTCTCGGGTTAGCGGGGTCCCCAGTTAGTGCTATCAAATTCTTATGCCCCCTATTCTATGATATACATCTTGCACCCAAAACTTCTGTGATTTACAATTCGACCCAGACTCCTAGAGCTCACAAGCTTCACTATACCTGGTTTCACAAAAGTTTTAAATCATTTATCACTCCCTTCCATCCTTGTCACATTCCCGCCCTTCCCAATGCACATTCATTATGATTTTAATAGTGAAAACTCACCACACAAGTTCAAAAATATTTGCATTGATAAATGAACAGTAGATGTTGTTGTATGACATAGTTACTCCTTTTTCCCTTTTCTTCTTCTCCTCTATTATCCCTTTTTGGTTCTATACTTTGTCGCATTTCTATGATTGCAGGTTCTCGGGTTGGTAGACTGACAAATCTTCATCTCCATCTATATCCTCACATCACGAGTTCGATCGACCGTCATTCCTTTCCATACTTGGCCAATTTTATGGTCGCGGTTTCCGAGGTTGGCGCTATCGAACTCTCATGCCATGTGTTCTGTGATATACATCTTGCACACAAAACTTCTATGATCTACAATTCCACCCCGCACTCCTCGAACTTGCAATATTCACTCTACCCAAGTTCACAAAAGTTTCAAAGCATCTATCACTCCCTTCCATCCTCGCCACCTTCATGCCCTTCCCAATGCACATTAATTATTCTTTTACTAGTGACAACTCAACACACGGGTTCAAAAATATTGGCATTAATAAGAGAAAACCGCATTAAACCACCATTTACGGGAGTCCAACCGACCGTCGTTGTTTTTCATACTTAGCCAATTTTATGGCCGCCGATTCTCGGGTTGGCACTATCGAACTCTCATTCCCCCTGTTCCGTGATATACATCTTGCACCCAAAACTTTCGTGATCTACAATTCCATACTTAGCCAATTTTATGGTCGTCGGTTCCCGAGTTGGCACTATCGAACTCTCATTCCACGTGTTTCATGATATACATCTTGCACCCAAAACTTCCGTGATATACATATTGCACCCAAAACTTTCGTGATCTACAATGTTTTGATCTACAATTCCATGAAATACATCTTACACCCAAAACTTCTGGGATCTACAATTCCTCCAGCTCGCAAACTTCACTCTACCTAGGTTCACAAAAGTTTCAAATATTTTTTTGCTCCCTTCCATCCCCGCCACCTTCACGCCCTTCCCAATGCAGATTGATTAAGATTTTATTAGTGACAACTGAACACACAGGTTCAAAAAAATTGGCATTAATAAGCGAAAACCTCTAGGACATCTCCCATTAATAAGCATTAAACTGTGATTTACAAGATTTCGACTGACCATCGTTCATTTCTATACTTAACCAATTTTATAGCCATGGGTTCCCAAGTTGGCGTTGTCGAAATATCATTCCCCGTGTTTCATGATATACATCTTGCACCCAAAACTTTCGTGATCTACAATTCCACCCTATACTCCTTGAACTCACAAGCTTCACTCTACCCGGGTTCACAAAAAGTTTCAAAGCATTTATCGCTCCCTTCCATCCCTGCCACCTTCACTCCCTTCGCATTACACATTAATTATTCTTTAATTTCATTCATAAGCGAAAACCTCGAGGAAATCTCCCATTAAAACGTATTAAACCATGATTTACACGTAAACCTCGAGGACGGGAGTATGACCGACCGTCATTCCTTTCCATTCTTATCCAATTTTATGGTCATGGGTTCCCAGGTTGGCACTATCGAACTCTCATTCCCCGTTTTCCGTGATATACATCTTTCACCCAAAACTTATGTGATCTACAATTCCACCCCATACTCCTCGAACTCGCATGCTTCACTCTACCGGGGTCACAAGAAGTTTCAAATCATTTATCACTCCCTTCCATCCCCACCACCTTCGTGCCCTTCACAATGCACATTAATTATGCTTTGATTATTGACAACTCACCACACAGGTTCGAAAGGATTGGCATAAGTATTCAATGTAATTTCAACATAGGTTTTAATATTTACAATTTCTTTATCATTTCATTTCTAAAAAACAATTGAACATAACTTTTAATTTTTTTTCTTTCTTTTTTTGTCATTTAATTTTACATATTTCAACTTTTATTTTCTTATTGTTAAACATCTATTCTAATTACCCTTTACTTACCATACTATTAATTTTTGTTTTTTAACAATATTCCTCGTCTCTCCCCATCTTCCAATAATCATCATAATCAATAATTATAAGGTGCCAACTATCATCTCCATTTCCAAATCTACTTGGTAGGGACTAAGCTACCACACAACACTTGTTATGACATAAGCCACATGTGACCTGAGTATGCCAATTTTAAAATTAATAATACTGCAGCGGGTGGGAAATCCATGGATGAGAAAAATAATTAAATAGATGCATCAACTAAATGTGTTAATTATGCCATGAAAAACTCATCAAGTGTCATCTAGTTAAATATTTGAATCATCTTATCAGTTGGGGTTCATAAAGTAAAAGGTATGAGAGAATAAAAATATTTAGTTAAGAAGTCAAAGTAATAAGTATGAGATAATAGATAGAATGAGTTAAAGAAGGAGGTTGAGCTGAAAGAAAGAGCAGGAGAAATGTTGAAAATAAAACTAGGATGACCACCCAGAGTATGGAGAATTTTATCAATACTATTTTGCATCCAAAGTAGATTTTATCTCTACGTTTATTAAGAAGAAAATGTCACTTTATTGAGGGGAGAGGTTGTGTTTATGAGAAATCAAGCCTGAGGAAGAAGAAGGTTTGTAGTAATAGAAAGAGTATGTGCATATAGAGAATACAAGAGGTTTTGTATGAACCCACAAAACTCATTGGATATCCTCTAGGACACTAAAGTAACCACAAAGGTAGAGCATAGAAAAACTAAGACAAGGGGACTCCAACATTCAATCTTTTGGTAAAAGTTAAGGTGATTTGATCTCATTCTAATTTTTCATTAGGAAATTAAATGATCATAATAATGAGTAGGTTCCAAAAACTATAAATGTCATTTTTGTTTATACCCTCTATTACCAAAATTGTAGGTAACCCTAGCATGAAAATCGCTCATCTTCATAAATAGTTCATCCACAATGGGGGAAATGTTTAATAAGAGGGATCCCACATAAACATCTAGATATATAATAACCTAGAGGTAGTTGATATTTCATGAATCAAACTAGCTAGAGTGTTTCAACAGAATTAAAGGTTTTGATGACAATGTTTCCTTAGCATTTTCTCAATATTTTCAAAATATAAGGGGGAAAGAATATTCTAATTTAGTGAGAGGGTTGGAGATTTAGGTTAATGAACCTATCATAATCATGGAAACATGTCTTCCAGTAGGGTATCCATGGGATAAAAAATATAGGCAACCAACTCTAGATGCAAAGTAGGATTTCCTATTAAGCTATGAGATAATGGAGGAAAACAAGAATTGAGTAAGAGGTAGAGCTCGATAGTACCTTGGGATGAGGTGGATTGTCACCTTATCAAGTAGATTACATTAGAGAAGATTCAACATGATATATTCCTACCACTTCAGACTTCTTTACCAACTAAGGCACTATCCCCCTCAAAAACTTGAAGAAAACTAAGTGTATTATATTTTCCGCTACAATATTTGAATGAGATGAGTGCTAACGTTTAGAGAGGGAAGTTGGATGCACTTTCACATCATGGGATGCTCAAAGTGATTGTATTTTGATCATTCAAGAATAAATCCATCATATATTTCATAGAATAAATTTATTACCACCAACAATGAGTAATTTGTAGCATTAAAGGTTATAGTTGAAGGGAAAGATGGAAATAGAGAAGAAATGTTTGCAAGAGAGTCTATAAAGAAGAATAATTCAAGTGGAAAAATAGGGAATAGAAAGAAAATATAGATTTGGAAAAGGACTAAAGAATGATATGAATTAGAGGAATTTGTTTCCTCTTTGGTGAAAATGGGAACACCTAAGACCAGTTCCATTAAAATGCAAGGAGGAATATCCTCAACATGGGAGAGGGAGCAACATTTTGTTTGAAGGGTCAAGATTAGATCTTGGGTAATAAGGAAATTGGAGATTATTTCACAAGACACTTCCATCGTAAGCCTAGATAAAGATAATCACTCTATTCTATAAAGATACTTGGTAGAAACACAAGGGACAAAGGGAACAAAGAAGAATGACTATGAAATGAAAGATGATATTTCTCAATTAGAGGAATCTATGGAAGAGGCCCTTAGATGAAATGAAATTTAAAAGGTCATTCAAATAATTAAAGGTACAAGTGAAAGAGATCCCTAGTTACAACATGAACAACAAATTGTAAATTTGTAGGAAACATTTTAGATAATGAAAATGCAATAATTGGATAAAAATATAAAGTCAGAACCAGAAAACATAGTTTTAAAAGTTTAATTGGTGAAGAACGAGGAAGTATTGGAAAACAAAATTGAGAAAATTGACATGCTATAGGCATCCATTTCCAAAATGGTAGAAGTAGTTCAAGATATGTTTTCCTTCATACCTCTCACTAAAGTCTATGCATTATTCCTAAAATAACACTGGCATAGATTTCAATTGAGGAGGATAGGTAGTCATATCCTGTACCAAATAGATACCCAAAAAGAGTTTGTATATTATATTTGTGAATTTTACCTTCAATGAGAAGGAAATGGATTATATTTGTGAATTTTACCTTCACATTTTTGTGTTTCCTCGCCCATATAAATGGTCACCTATTTTCTATTTGGGGGATGTGAAACTTAGGGATTTTTTCTCCTAGTTGGAAAATTAAGAAGAAAGGGTTGAAAAACTATATAATTACAAGGGAGAGAAAATTAGTAGCCATATATGGGTTAGAATAGAGGCATAAATGTCAAAAGATATACTAAAAATCACATAAACTTGACCTCAAACATAGAGCTAATACCAATATTGGAGGAAAAGTAAAGAGAGGTGTTTCCCACTATGAAACAATACTCAAGGCTTCAATAGAAATGGAAATATAGTTTTTATAAAACAAGTGGGAAGGGTTACCTATTTTCCTTAAAAAAATTAGAACCCCATTCTTCATACAATTTGAAGGCTGCCCTCTTGAGGGCATAACTTTACATAGAAATGGTGAAGATGATGAAGCTCAAGTGGATTGGGATAAATTTCAAATATATTCTACTACTCCACCTTATATCTATAAGGGAGGTGGATGAGGAAATATAAATAAGAATATGGAGGGAGGAAGAGAAAATAAAAAAAATATCATGGCAAGGACTCCATCTCACAAATTATGGCATATGATTTCAAACAAGCACGCAAAAATCAAAATTCTAGGGGAGGAAATTAAGTAGTACAGAGAATCAATTTTGAGGGGACATTTTGTTTTCAAAGGAATGTACAAAACCTCAAATTTGGGGGTGATGATGGGACAATAAATTCTATAATTGTAAGGTCCATCTCATATTAGATATGACATATTTTGGTCCCTACATACTAAGGATTGTAAGGAACTTTATGATTTATGATGGACATGAGACAATTGATTTAGGCTTGTTCAAATTTATGTGATGTGATTAAATATTAAGGTTGAATGTGACATGTTTTAGTTTAATCATGATTTATAAATAATTTTTTCATAAGTTGCTATGTGAACTAATGTTGAATGTGAGTAATAATAGATTTCATAATCTATGCAACATTAACCTCAATTACATTTCCAAGTAGCCTCTTGCATGTGTGAGGGAAACAAGGGATTGTGTCTCTTGTCAATCCTAAACAAATTATAGTATTAAAGAGAACTTATAATGACCCTAACTATTTGAATCATTGTTGTTGAAGAACTCAAATTGTTTACGAGGGAAAAATATCCCTTTGTAACCAATTGCATAGAATTAGGAGGTCAAGGGACAACTTCCACCAATCAAGGATTGGTTGGAAGGTTTAGTTAAGAGTCTCTTCAAGTAAAATAAGGAGTTAATAAGATGGGAGAGGGATCCACTGTTATGTTATATTGATGAGTACTTGAAGAGATTATTTGACATTGAAGAGATTATTTGACATTTTGTGGAAAAAATTTCTATAATCATGTTTATGAACATTTTTTGAATAAAGGAGTATTGTTCATTGAAGATATGAGTACTTGTAAGATTTTTTAGGGTTCCTGTAGCTTCCTTGAGTAATGGCACACTCAAGAAAATATAAATAATTCTTACAGACTTGGGATTTAATTTCTACATTTCCATTTTGTAATTTTTAATACTTTTGTAGTAGTGGGATATGGATGTTTGTTTATGATTAGTTCACTAGTTTTTTCATTTCCTGCGCTTTCCTTTATTGCAACTTCATTGTTATATTTCTTATAATATGCTTAATTTCGTTTTGTAATTTTTAATACTTTTGTAGTAGTGGGATATGGATGTTTGCTTATAATTTCATTTTCTGCACTTTCCTTTATTGTAACTTCATTGTTATATTTCTTATAATGTGCTTAATGTATGGTGTTCAACCCTTGAATGTGTTTTCATGAGTTTGCGTATGATTCCTAGTGTTGTAAGGGTTGAGATACCTACTATCAGCAACATATTATTTAATTGTATAAAACTTTCCTATCTACTTAGTCTTTGAGTCGCAAGGTAGTCACTCTATAACTACATCTATCATTTTCACTTTATCATAGGAGATAGTAGTGAAGGTCACGGACCTAATTGGCTAAAGAGTATGTTAGGATAGGCTATTCAAGTTGGGAATTTGATTTAAAATAATTTCCTTAGTTTAATAATTTATACCAAACTTTTGTAGTTGCATAAATAGTGCACATAGCCTACAAGCTAGCATGTTCCTCGATTGATAATTAAAAAGCTAGCATGTTCCTCGATTGATAATTAAAGTAGAGTTTAGGAGTTCAAAAATATTTTTGTAATTCTTTGGCCTATCACACACAATTAATGTAGAATTTCCTCATCATTTTTTACCTCAAGACTTCCTTGAATTAGAAACATTCTTTGCATCAACACCAATAGTTTCAGTGATCTTAGTTAGCAACTTAGGATAACTAGCTTCCTATGGAGGGGAAGTCCCTATATCAATTTAATTACTATTGATTTATTCATTTCCAAGGTTATGGCTTGTCATTGATATTGCAACAAAAATTCAATTGGCAATTAGTTTAGTCATCCTAATCAATTTAGTGTAGGTTCACCAATTCAAAATTCCCCAAAATTCTGATTGAATTTCTACACAAGGTAACTCACATTATAACTTTGTAA
This sequence comes from Picea engelmannii, assembly GCA_009831015.1. NCBI lineage: Eukaryota > Viridiplantae > Streptophyta > Pinopsida > Pinales > Pinaceae > Picea > Picea engelmannii. The sequence goes on along the minus strand of WSFP011355015.1, from coordinate 14,719 downwards.
GATGTATATAATATCTAAGAGTACACTACTTGGTAACTTTTAACTCTACATATTTATTCACTCATCATAAAGTGTAGTACAGATGAGGGTGATCATGCATCTCTAATCCAAGATTACTTATGGATGTTTCTACAATGAGGTTAGCTTGTGAACAAAATCAAGTAAATAATCTACCTTGTTATTCTTAATATGGAACAACTTCATTATCTACCTCTCCTCTTTGTGATGGAGGATACTCAAATTAACATATGTCTACATTGTTATCATGCAAAAAAACAATTTTCCACATATGAGATTCTTTGTATAATCTCCTTCCCCGCATCCACACCTAAAATATTCTTCTTCTTCAACTCATGGTTGCAGTTGTTGGGATTTATCTCTAAATGGAACTTCCAAGATTTTTATTTAATGTGAACATTAATGTTTTGGTCATAATGATTATTAGGGTCATTGTACATATGTGTAGTGGTGGAAGGATTTTTATTTTTCCCTTTCCCTTCCATCTTCCCTTTATTGAAAGTCCTTTGTTGGTCAAACTACTTCAAGACACTTAGTTTTTTAGTCATGTTCAATGTAGTTCCCTTGTACATATGCCTAATTTATGGTCATAGGATTGGATACTATAACTTACCTTCTTATGTGATTGTGAAGGCCACCTAAGTATTTGATGGCCACATATGGGTTCTTCTAACAATTGAATGGCTTCCTTCTAGAACTTTGTAATGTACTCTTGTACAATTGTCCTTGAATACATTTTTAGCAGTTACATTGAATCATCTAGTCCTCTTCATACTTGATAAGGTAAAACTATAACTTGAAGAGGTATTTGAATACCTCCCATGTCATAGTTATTGGTGGGTTTGTGGTGCACCTATCCCTAGTCTAATATCCTTGTTGTAGATTTCCCACCATGTATGTGTATGACCATTTAGCTTGAGTCTGAAAAATCTAGTTTTTTCTCCTTTCATACATTATGCACACTAAAATATAATTCTATCGTCTACACCTAATGAGTCATCTTAACATCATCACCTCAAATTGATAGGGATTGATCTCAACCTTCACTGCTAGGATCCGATCCTAACCCCTCTCCATGGGTCACTAGTTAGTAGGATATGTTTTCTATGTAATAAAGGATGACATTAGTTAATAAGGCCTAATAAATAAGGAGAATACATACTTGTAAGAAGACCTAACAGAAGCTTACACTTCTAAAAATATCTTCCTCTAAAAGTTTCCTTAGAAGGTAGAATTAGTATAAATAAGAGTAGGAGGCATTGGATATTCTTGTTTTGGATATTATTGTAATAGAGCTCTTCTCTGCAGGAGGTTTCTCCCTCGAAGAGGCAAGTGAACATTTCTATCATTAATAAAGGTGCTCTTTCTGGTGTTATTCTGGTATTATTCTTATATTTTTCTAGATATATCATTGTTGTTCTTCCATTGCTTGCTAAATATTTTTATTTTGAATACTATATTATATATGGAATATTGCAAGTGGTATCAGAGCTCTTTCTAGGGAAAGACTTGTGGGGTAATTTGTTTTTCAGGGTAGATATGTATTCTAGTGTCTTTAAGCTACAAAGATCTGTCGTTATGAGCATAAAACCGTGGTCGGGGAGTCATACACATAGGAAATACAAGTGGTTTTTAAGTGCACATATTTAGACTGCCCTTGTAACCCTTATTGGTACCCCTTAGAGTGGTAGCGCATCAGAAAACACTTGTATATGGATTGGCCTAGATATCTTGAAGCCCTATGCAGATAAACCAATCGGTCACATGAATGTTATAGTTCCACCAAGAACAACACTCTGGAAGATACTCTTTAGTACCTAGGTATTTGAGTAGTACAACTAAGGGTATGGTCTAGTCTCCTTAATTGGTTCCCTGAGATATTGGGTCGAGTACTACTATTGGACCCCACACGTATATTGGAGAGCTATAGCACAAGGGAAACTCTTGTCTATAGAAACCTTGAATACCCTTACCATTGGGATGAAAAAATAAACTGAACAAACCAAATATATTGTCATGTAACTGTGTCTACTACATTCTAGTTGCAAAATTCCTACACATTTCTTCTTGTTAAACATCTGGCCATTTCATCACTGTAATATTATTCAGCTCGAAGTATAAATCTGCAAGAGTAAAAAAATATATAAAAATTCAGGGGCTTGTCAGCACCCTTATTTGTAACCTTGTCCATTACATTCCTCTCTTCATTCTGATCACAGTGGTACCCTTCACTTTTAATGCTTTTTGTTTCTCTCTATGGTCCCACCCCTTTTAGAGACACCCTTATTTGACACCTATCCCATTGGACTCCTCTCTTTGTCCTAATCACCCTGGTACATCTAACATTTTGTGGTCCCGATTGTTGTCCCACCACCTCGTCTACTACCTAAGCTGCTACCATGCCAACCACCCAATATCAAACCCAAGAAGACTGGGATACTAGGTTATCCAACTTAGAATCACAAATGGACTCCATCCCCAATACCATACAATCCATAATCAACGCCTCCCTCCTTGAAACAATCCAAATATCCATCCATGAAGCCATGCATCCATTCACAAAAGGTAAGAAGGTATAAACCAATGAAGAGGACCTTCAAAATTCCCATTATGAGCATACTCATTCCTCCCACTCCCCTTGGGGTTCTCCACACTCTTGGAATAAAGTGCCCAAAGTTGACATGTATAAATTTGATGGATCCAATCTAGCAGGGTGGGTCTCTCAAATGGAACAATACTTAAACCTCCATAATATTTGGGATGATGAGAACAAAATCCATGTAGGAGTTTTTAACTAGATCAAGAAAGATGGCAATGGTGGCAGTGGCATAAGAAATGTTATCTAGGAAATCCCACTTGGAACCTATTCACTAAAGTATTTTGTGCCTTTTTTGATAGGGAATCACATTTTTTGGGTAGACTCAACAAGTTGCGCCAAACTGGATTATTCATATATTTCATCATGACATTTGAACAATTGGCTATCTGGACTAAGGGCTTATCTGATGCGTTTTACCTTGAATGTTTTATCAACGGATTCAAGGAATTCATCTAGGCTCATGTGAGCATGCATAATCCTACTACATGGTTGCAGGCATGTCAATTAGCAAAGGAAGAAGAGACCATCCTTTAGGAACCACCCATGAAGGCTCCAATTCTCAACCATCCTCAAACAAACATTGAAGTTCCAAAGTTATCTCCAATTGGAATGGAGGAACGTGGAAAGAAAGGACTTTGCTACTATTGTTATGAAAAGTATTTACCAGGGCATAAATGTAGAGAACAAAATTTCTTCCATATTGATGCATCCGCTTCATATCCTTCTGATGACATCCCAACAGATGAGGCTCCTGACTCAGATGAGGATCCACCAAGTGATCACATCGAAGCTTCTATTGTAATACCTGTGGAACCAGAGGAACCCACCATATCACTTCATGCACTCTTAGGTATTTTGGCCCCACATACATTGAAGCTCAAGGGCTACATCAAACATCAGTCGGTGGTGGTGTTTATTGATAGTGGTAGCACCCATAATTTTATTCATTGAGTGCTTTCTGATGAGATCCATTGTTTTTTCTGCCATGTTTCTAATTTTCAAATCCTCATCGCTAATGGTGGTACTATGAAGTGCGGGGGCCATTGTGAGAATTTCAAACTACAAATGGGTGATTATACTATGAAAATGCACATGTTCTCTATTTCCATGGGCAGTTGTGATATTGTATTAGGATTGTAATGGATTCACACTCTGGGGCCAATCCCAATGGATTATAAAGACTTATATATGAGCTTCACCCAAGACACTCACTCCTATACCCTCCGTTGTCTCCAAGTGGGCTCTCCTGAAATTATCATCTCTCATAGGATGGAAAGAATGTTGAAGAAAGTCCACCATGATGTGATTCCTCAATTTAATGCCATCCAGGTCATTAAACATGCCTATCAGGTATTTTTTCTCATCCTACAACTCATATTGGACAAGTACCCCAAGGTATTTGAGATCCCCATGACCTTACCTCCCTCTAGGGGTGAGCATGATCATACAGTCCCTCTCCTTCTAGGCAGACAACCCCCCAATGTACATCCCTACAGATATCCATTTGATCAGAAAAATGAAATAGAAAATATTGTACAAGAATTACTGGAGGCAGGGGTAATTCACCCCAGTACCAACCCATATTCTTCACCAGTGGTGATGGTATTAAAGAAAGAAAGTACTTGACGCATGTGCCCTAATTTTGATTCCCTGAATAAAATAACCATCAAAGATAAGTTTCCCATTCCTGTCATTGATGATCTGTTGGATGAACTCCAAGGTTCCTCTATTTTCACCAAATTATATCTTCGCTCATGATATCACCACATCCGCATGAAATAGGTAGATATTCTGAATACTTCTTTCAGAACTCATGAAGAACATTATGAATTCTTGGTCATGCCTTTTGGCCTTTGCAATGCCCCATCCAACTTCCAAAGTCTCATGAATAAATTATTGAAACCTTACCTTTGAAATTTTTCCTTGGTTTTCTTTGATGACATCCTCAATCACAGTTGCACATGGGATAGCCAGCTTCTTCATGTGGACAAATTCCTTCACTTTCTGCAAGAAAACCGATTGTTTTTCAAAAAGACCAAATTTTCTTTTGGAGCCAATGAAGTGGAATACTTGGGACACATTTTCAGTGGCAAAGGGGTAAAATTCAACCCCAAAAAGATACAGGCTATGCAAGAATGGACGTGACCCAAGACCTTAAAGATCCTAAGGGGTTTTCTTAGTCTCACAAGATATTATGGGAAATTTGTCCACCATTATGGAAAAATTGCTAAGCCATTGACCAAACTTCTTAAGTAGAATGTATTTCATTGGACACATGYTGATGACCAAGCCTTCACATAATTAAATAGGGTTGTGTGCACTACTCCTTTCCTAGCAGCAYGTGACTTCAATAAAACATTTGTGGTGGAATCAAATGCTTTTGGCACTAGTATAAGATGGTATACCTTTGGAATTTACAAGATGGTAGACCTTTGTAATTTACTAGACAAGCATTGAGTGGCCACAATCTAGGAAGATCTACATATGAAAAATAAATGTTGGCCATTCTCCCTGCGGTGCACATATGGTGTCCATATCTATTAGGATGTCATTTTCAGATCAAAACAGATCATCATAGTCTAAAATATGTTTTGGAGCAACGACTATCATCCCCAGAACAAAATAAGTGGTTGATTAAAATATTGGGTTATGATTATGAAATTATATACAAAAAGGGAAAATATAATATAGTAGCTGATGAATTATCCCTCCAACATGAGGAGGACAAATCTCTCTTTGCCTTATCCTTACCGGTCCCTTATTGGAYTGAAGAAGGACACCAAGAGTGGCTAACACACCCAACTCTCTCCAAGTTAATTCAACCCCTTTAGAAGGACCCTAATCCTCCCATCGACTACACTTGGCAGGAAAATATTCTCATATATAAGAATAGTMTGCTTCACTCACCCTCTTCAACACTCAAGYCGCAACTCTTAAATGAGTTTCATTCATCAGCTATTGTAGGTCACTTAGGATTCCAAAAGACATATGCTTGTGCCCATCRTTCTTTTTTTTCTGTGCAATCATGAAGAAGGATATCCTTCACTTTGTCACAGAATGTGAGGTGTTCCAACGTAATAAAGGTGAAAATATCAAGTCTCAAGGGACCCTACAACCCCTACCCATTCCAGCTTCTATATGGACATAAATCTCCATGGATTTTATAGTGGGAATTCTTAAAGCTGGGAACAAGTCCATCATCATGGTGGTGGTTGATCACCTCTCTCTAAGTATGCTCATTTTTGTCCCTTACCCTACCCTTTCACACCAACACTGGTAGCCCAAGTTTTCCTTGATTAGATTCTCAAGTTACATGGCATGCCCACCTCTATTCTATATGATCGTGACCCCACTTTCACAAGAACATTTTTGACGGATATGTTTAAATTGCAGGGCACCCAACTAAACTTGATCACAATATATCATTCCCAGTCTTATAGCCAAATGGAAGTGGTCAACAAATGTTTGGAAACCTACTTGCGGTGTTTTTCTTTGAAAAACAAACACCAGTAGGTACAATGGATCCCCTTGGAAAAATGGTGGTACAATACTTCCTATCATACGACCACTAAAATGATCCCATATGAATCAGTTTACGGAAAATGCCCACCTACGGTCACTACCTATATTCCAATAACATCAAAGGTCCCATCCATTGATACAATGCTGCAAGGTCGCACAACCACCCTCTCAGCTCTAAAGGATAACCTCCACATGGCCCAAAATCGCATGAAGCAATAGGTGGACCAACATCGTTCAAGAAGGGTTTTTTAGGAAGGCGATCAGGTGTTTCTTAGGCTCCAACATTACAAGAAAACATCTCTCAAATCCTAGGGACATCACAAGTTGGAACCCAATTTTTATGGGTCCTACTAGATCATCAAGTGTATTGGTTCAGTGGCCTATGAATTGGCCCTTCCGGCTACTTCCAAAATCCATCTGGTGTTCCATGTTACCTTTATGAAAAAAGGGGTGAGACAGAACTGCAGGGTCCAAACCATTCTTTCGAAATTAGATGAAAAATGATCCCTTTGGCTCCAACTAGACACAGTCCTCAATCACCATGAACTTCAGTTGCATGGAATAACTATCAAAGAAATGTTGATCTAGTGGAAGGACACATCACCAGAGGATGCCACTAGGGGACCAACAACTATACTCCAAAATTTTTCGCTCCTTCAACCTTGAGGAAAAGGATTCTCTTGAAGGGGGAGGCCATGTTAGGGTATGATCCTAAACCCTCTCCATGGGTCACTAGTTAGTAGGATATGTTTTCTATGTAATAAAAGCCAACATTAGTTAATAAGTCCTAATAAATAAGGAGAATAAGTCAACGTAAGAAGACCTAATAGAATCTTCTGCTTCTAGAAATATCTTCCTCTAGAAGTTTCCTTAGAAGGTAAAATTAGTATAAATAAAAGTAGGAGGCATTGGATATTCTTGTCTTGGATACTATTGTATTATACATCTGCTCTGCTGGAGGTGTTAGCACTAGAAGTCACCTTCAGATTGCATAGAAGGTAAGCACAATACCCATCAGTTTATGTGAGTGTAATTGAGTTTTAAGAGGTCAAATGGAGAAGACTCAGTGATAATAATGTTCTAACTCAGAATTCTGGACTAGCATGCACAAGAAATTGAGGCATTGGATTAACTCTAGTCAGTAAGTTGGAGTAAAGGTGAGTATAAGGAATACTTTGGTGAGAAATGTGTAGAGGTCTGCTATGGACATCGGTCTTCAAGAAGCCTAAGGAGGAAAAACTCAAACACAAGATCCTCTTGGATTCAAATTTCAAGGAAAATGAAAGAAATCATAACAACACTATAATCAAACATTCATCATAATACAGTTACAACAATCCATGTGAATCAGTCATTCATGAACTCTGTCAATATCAGAGGCAAATAAGATGGAGTAAGAAAGCTGACTTAGATTAATCAAGAAATCTCAAATCAAGTACATAATGAGAGAACCAGTGTTCTTCATCAAAATATTACAATAGCAGGGAGCCTAGCTCAACCATTCAATGTTAGCAAAATATCAAAACTTCCTGTATATACTAAAAATGTTGCAACCACCAGGAATGTGATTAGACCCCTACATTAAATTTTTTCAGTCGGTGCCTACTCTATCAGCCTGTGAAGGCCTTCTTACGTCAGACGCGAGCTTGACTTAGTTATGCACTTTGTAGTAAAATTCGTCCCTCGGGAAACTTCATATTGACAATATCCCCCCATGACCATTCTTAGTATGCTTTTCATTTATGGGGTGAGACGAGGTCTCAACTGCCGCCCCCATTTCCATTAACTACCTTCATTGGAATCGAGATGAGGCCTAACACCCATGAATGTTCCAGGTGGTTCCCATGACTTCTTTGAGTCAATCCTGGTGCCTCGAGGCCATGTAGATCTTCTTCTCTGACCAATATGGGCGCTTTCGGCCTTTGGTGCAACTACTCTTCATCGCTCCTTCTTCAATGTGACCTAGGTCCATGACCCTACACAATTGCATGATTGCAGGCATGACCAAGGGTGGCTTGAAAGAAAACCTCTTTTGTCCCCACAATTCACCAAGAACCACCACGCGTCCCTTTCTAAAAACCACGGTTTTGATTGCAGCCTCCCTTGAAAATTTAAAAACGTGCGCACCTTTCGACCCAACAATGGAGCACAACCATTGATCTTGTGATCTTAGATGAGGCTTCCTAATCAATGACCCAGATCTGGCACCTTTTATATTGACGGATCGGATCTTCCCTTTTCAAATCGAAGACCGAGATCTGCTTCGCGGTTCAGGCTTCAGACCTTTCAAACTTCAAACTATATTTTCCCCAAGAAAAACCTTCGGAGCTAAGGATTTGATGATGCATGGCTCCTGGATATGGATGATCGAGATCCAGTTACAACCTCCAGTAAAAACAAATCTCAAACCTCGTCTTCCTCCATGCGCTTTTACCCAGAGCTATGAATCTGACGACATGTGGCTCTTGTTGATCAACGACTCAGATTCACTTCGGGCCTTCGGGACTTTAGGCACTTCGAGACTTCGTAATGTTTAACTCCCACAATTCTTCGGAGCGTCGAAATCCAAAGCAAGGGATCTTCCTCCATGCATCCTCAAATTATGATGGCTCAGATTATTTTATGATTTCGGGCTTCGACACTTCGGAAATTCCACACACTTCTCATTTCGAAACTCCCGAAGCTTATTTCCCCGAACACTTGGATCAACTGCCACATATCCCTTTAAATAGCAATGATTCATTCTCTTCTCGGGCCTTTTTCTTTGGCACTATACTTCGCAAAATTTTTAAGATTTAGAACACCCTCGAGCCGCTAATATGAACTCCACATGGAATTCCCACCGTTGAAAGATGAACCTGCCTTTTTGCTTGATTTGGGTCTAGAACGGACCACTCTGAGTGTCGCGCTTTGAGCCCACGGTTGCAGCCTATGTAAACAAAGACTTGAATGTCTGGATAGGGTATTGGGAAAACAATAGGATGAGTGATTGAAACAAAAGGAGATGGGTGTTCATATTTAGAGGAAAACATAAAGGCTTCGGGACAAGAATTTTTCAGGTAAGACATCAAGGAAAACCAGGTATTTTAAACAAAAAGGGGCAAACAAAAATGAATTTACCAGTTGAAGGGAAAAATTTAACACTTGTTCTGCGAAAAGGAGAGAGAGAGGGAAAAATTACAGACTTAAGTAGAAACCACAAACCCACAGGAATTTGGCAAGTTCATGTGATAACATTTGGCTCCATAGGGGATGGCATGCTCTTTGCGAGCTGCCAAGAACAAGTAGTTCCAGTGCCTTAGCCATTGGGTTATGGAGTCGAGCTCAAAACATTTTTCCGAAGGCCGAAATGTACACTATTCTACTTATAAAAAGGAAAACAAACACACATGCTCTAGAAAGAGATTATTTATGTACAGTCCTAGGCTAACTGATTTTTACAAAGCGTTAGGTGAAAGAAAACTTCCACCATAACCACCCAGACTGCTCAGTAATATAATTCTTCACTTTACTGCAAATAATCCATAAAAGGTAAGGGAAGTATGATATCATAAAGAAAACATGTATTGGAACACTGGAAATACCTCTAAATGATGATAATATGAACAATTTTCCAGGCTCCAATGCTTTTGGAAAACATAGCTCCATATATAACCCAATAGGGTCACAAAATTTATAATCAGGAAAGCTCGACGGGTAAGAAATTACTTTCTTCTCTTCATGGTTACTCACCCATCGTTCAATGTTATTAGAGTGTACAGGTGGGTAGAGGACTGATGCGGGTCGGCTGATCCCAGGTGATACTTGCTCATTTATAGGTTCAAGATAGGAGATAAACTGCACCTTTACCTCCTTCATTTCTCCTTTGTCTGCTCCAACAACATCGCTAGTTGAGAGAAAGAATTCTCTTCATGTATATCCATGGATGGCTCTTTCTCTCTATCAGGTTTCTCAGTGTCTTTGGCGGGCCCAAGATGGTTGATTTCCACACAATGTTATTCCTTAATGTATAAAGGAAAAGGCTCTATAGTATGGTCTTGGAAATCCTTCATATCCACATCGGAATCAGATTCATAGCTATCATACTCAGGTTGGTTTCTCCCCAAGTCAACAAAATGTGTTGTGGAGATCTGCTGCTCTTCATATGAAAACTCATTAAAGAGGAGTGAGCACAAAACGCCTCCATCTTGCAAAAAAGGAGTGATCTCTTGATTCTTCTCTTCGATCCTAGGTAGAAATACATTGTGGAAAACCTCTTGAAGGAAAAGAGAAGAATCCTCCTCCACCACTATATCTTCCTCCAAATATGAGACAACAGGTGTATCAGGGGTAGAAAATAATAAATCCATGGTTATGTAATCATTAACACTGCCAACAATCATATTTGGGAGCATGGAAAAGCTCTACTCTTCATCGTTTTCATGTGATATCCATCAAAAGTGGTCTGCTTTCGGTCAGTATCTGCAACAATTTATTCGTCATAAGAAGGGCTTCCCAGAACATCTGTTTTAGGGACCGAAATATCCTTTGCATTTTCTTCATAAGATCAGAAAGAAAAATATGCCTTTACTTCTTATTTTTCTACAAAAAATGATCTTACCAGTCCCACTAGCTCACCCAAAGCACATTCTTCATCCTTACAGTCTGCATTAGAATCTGCTATATTATGAACACAGTCGTTATATTCCTTACAACAGTTATGAGAAATAAACTTAGAGGAATAAAACTTTTGACAATGCCTATTGAAAGTTGCATGAAACTACTCTAGGGAGGAAATGCTAGCAGGGCGTAATGAGTGGTACCACTCGCGAGCATCTCCTACTAACGAGATCATGAACATATTAAATAATACATCCTCATGATGTATTTCCCACTGATGCATGAGTTCATTAAAATCACAGAGAGGCTCAGCAGGGTTGTCATCTTTACGCTCTCTAAATATGGTCAGAAAATCACCACATTCATCCATAGTAGGAACAACATTTGGAAAACTAGGAACAAAGGAGAAATTAAAAGGAGCAAACCTCCAAGCCAAGATTATTTCCATTTCAAAAAAGTGGATTCGCCACTGGATCCTTTAATCATGGAGTCACCAAGTGAATGATATGTAGTCTGAATGTGTCTAGTCTTTGTTCACCATCAAAGACCAGATCTAATCGTTGTCAATCTCCCAGGGAAATTTCAAGCTGAGAAAGCAGCTGCTAAAATCCTTCTTGAGAAAAATTCTCTTGGTGTGCTACAGGCATCCACAACTGAAATAGTGGAGTCTCCAGGTGCAAGTGCAATCTTCAATGGTTCTGATATCTAATGCACCTTCATAATTAGAATCTCTTTGTCATTCTATCCCAGGGAAATGTCTTCAATTCGTTCCCCATCAACGACGCCAGAAATGTTAGCACTAGAAGTCACCTTCAAATTGCATAGAAGGTAATCCCAGTACCCATCAGTTTATGTTAGTGTAATTGGTTTTTAAGAGGTCAAATGGAGAAGACTCAATGATAATAACATTCTAACTCAGAAATCTAGACTAGCATGCACAAGAAATCGAGGTCTTGGATTAACTTAAGTCAGTATGTTGGAGTAAATGTGAGTATAAGGAAGACTTTGGTGAGAAAGGTGTAGAGGTATTCTATGGACATCAGGTCTTCAAGCAGCCTAAGGAGGAAAAACTCAAACACAATATCTTCTTGGATTCAAATTTCAAGGAAAATGAAATAAATCATAACAGCACTATAATCAAACATTCATCATAATATAGTTACAAAAATCCATGTGAATCAATCATTCATAAACTCTTTCAATATCAGATGAAAATAAGATGGAGTAAGAAAGATGAATTATATTAATCAAGAAATCTCAAATCAGGTACATAACCAGAGAACCAGTGTTCTTCATCAAAATATTACAATAGCAGGGAGCCTAACTTAACCATTCGATGTTAACAAAATATCAAAACTACCTATATATACTAAAAATAATGCAACCACCAGGAATGTGATCGGACCCCCACATTCAAAGTTTCCAGTCGGCACCTACCCTATCAGGATGTGCAAGCCTTCTTATGTGAGACGTGAGTCGAATTAGTTATGTACTTTGCAGGAAAATCCATCCCTCGCGAAACTTTTTATTGACAATATCCCCCCACGACCATTCCCAATATGCTTTCCATTTATGGGGTGAGACAAGGTCTCAATTGTCGCCCCCATTTCCATTAACTACCTTCATCAGGATCGGGATGAGGCCTGACACCCATGAATGTTCCAGGTGGTGCCCACAACTTCTTTGAGTCAATCCTGGCGCCTCGAGGCCATGAAGATATTATTTTGTGACCAATACGGGCTCTTTTGGCCTTTGGCATAGTTCCTTTCCATCACTCCTTCTTCAATGTGACCTAGGGCCATGACCCTACGCAATTGTGTGATTGCGGGTGCGACCAAGGGTGGTTTGGAAGCAAACTGCTTTTGTCCCCGTAATTCACCATGAACCACCATGCATCCCTTTCTAAAAACCATGGTTCCGATTACGGATCTCCCTTGAAAATTTAAAAATGTGCGCACCTTCCGACCCTGCAATGGAGTGCGACCATTGATCTTGTGATCTGATATCAGTCTTCCTGATCAATGGCCCAACTCTGGCGCTTTTTAGATTGACGGATCAGATATTCCCTTTTCAAATCGACGACCAAGATCTACTTCATGGTTCGGGCTTCAGACCTTTCAAACTTCAAACTATATTTTCCCTAAGAAAAACCTCTGGAGCTAAGGATACGATGACGCGTGGCCCCTGGATTTGGATGAACGAGATCCACTTCGGGCCTCCGGGAAATTTTTTTCTCAAACCTCATCTTCCTCCATGCACTTTTACCCAGAGCTATGGATCTGACGACACGTGGCTCTTTTTGTTCAACAACTCAGATTCACTTTGGGCCTTCAGGAGTTCGGGCACTTTGGGACTTCACAATGTTTAACTCCCACATTTCTCCAGAGCGCCAAACTCCGAAGAGAGGGATCTTCCTCCATGTGTCCTCAACTTTTGATGGGTCAGATTATTTCGAGAGTTTGGGCTTCGACACTTCGGGAATTCGACACACTTCTCACTTCGAAACTCCTGAAGCTTATTTCCCCAAACACTTGGATCAACTGCCACCTACCCCTTTAAAGATCAACGACTCATGCTCTCTTCGGGCCTTTTTCTCCAGTGGTATACTTCACACAACTTTTAAGATTCTGAATGCCCATGAGACACTAATCTGAACTCCACATGGAATTCCCGTCGTTGAAAGATGAACCTGCCTTTTTTCTTGATTTGGGTCCAGAACAGACCGCTCTAATTGTCGTGCTTTGAGACCATGGTTGTGGCCTATGTAAACAAAGACTTGTATGATTGGATAGGGGCTTGGGAAAACAACAAGATGAGTGATTGAAACAAAAGGATATGGGTGTTCATCTTTAGAGGAAAACAGAAAGGCTTCAAGCCGATAATTTTGAGGTAAGACATAAAGGATAACCAAGTATTTTAAACAAAAAGGGGTGAACAAAACTGACTTTACCAGTCAAAGGGAAAACTTTAAGACTTGGCCTTCAAGAAGGAGAGAGACAGGGAAAAATTATAGACTTAGGTAGAAACCAAGAACCCACAGGACTCTGACAAGTTCATGTGGTAACAGGAGGTTTCCCCCTCGAAGAGGAAAGTGAACATTGCTATCATCAATAAAGGTGCTCTTTCTGGTGTTATTATGGTATTATTCTGATATTGTTCTGGATATATCATTGTTATTTTGTCATTTCTTGCTAAATATTTATGTTTTGCATACTATATTATATATGGAATATTGCATTCACTTCCACTTTAAATATGTTTGAATAAGATTGAACACTTGATTTGTGTTTCTTTAATATTTGGTTCTTTCTTCTCTTCCCTCATCTCATCATGCTCTTATAGAATCTCATGAGATTTGAGATACTCCAAATGGGGCCAATTGTTTTCTTGAGAGATACCATTATTTTTATGTACCTGGTTATGTTATATTGAGCAGAAACAAAAATATCACAGAAATTCCCAACAGAACAATATAATATAGTGAATAGCACACCAAAATGATACCTTTATTGAAATGAGAGCAATGTTCATTTGCCTCTTTGAGGGGTAAACCTCTTGCAGAGAAATTCTCTATTACAATAATTATCAAGACAAAAATTCACATTCCCTCAAATCCTATTTATACTAAATATATCTACAAAAAGAACAATCTAGAGTATGATCTTTATAGAAGTGGAAGCTTCCATTATATAGTTTATGAGATACCTACACATAAGATATAGCTAACAATGAAATGTACACAGCTTGCAAATGGTGTGAAGAGAAGACAAAAATTTAAGGAAAGAATGACAAAAAAAATCTATTATCTCTATTCCACACTCAAAGAGTGAATAATTTACAATAGATATAGGCTACATGAGTAACTAATGCACCATAGTAGTGATCTAGAGAGATATAGACACTCATTGACAGACACTAGAGTGAACTTCCACCTAGTCCTAGTTAACCAATCTATGCAATCATCAGTGAACTAGGTCACAC
>ML847751.1:81284-96561 GCA_009831015.1 Picea engelmannii | reverse complement strand
AAAAGTAAAGTGCTTGTAAATGAAATAGAAGTACTTGACAAAAGTAAATATCTTGAAAGAATGAAGTACTTGAAAGGAAATAACTTGCAATGACTTGGAAATGAAATAGAATAGACAAGTGAACAAGTAAATGATTATGCCTCCATGGGCTTAAGCAAACATTATGTGATTATCTTCTAAGATCTAGAGATTTAAACCATTAAGCATGAACAAGATAGAAGCAATAACTAATAATATCTACCTAGCCTTACGACTTAGGATGGTTGGCTTGGCCAAACACTTTCCTAGTTGTAGGCAAACAAGTAAATGAAATAGAAAGATAACTTGGGAAAGCAAACTAAACTATGCAACCACAACAAGTGCACAAGATGGAGAACAAAGCCTTCCGATTTTGTGCACAAGTGGGTAAATAAAATAAATGCTTGAAATAAAACTTATCATAGCCACACAACCTTGTCCTAATGACAAGTGGGGCAAACAAATAAAAGAAAACAAATGCTGAAAATTAAATATACAATCCTAGCCTTACGTTTTAGGATGGTTGGCTTTGCCAAACTCTTTCCTAGGTCTAGGAAAACCAAGAAAATAAAAACACAGAAAATTTACAATATTTTGAGAAATGCAAGCCCTTGGCACTCCCTTGGGCTTGCTTACAATGAGAAATAGAAGAGAAAGAAGTCGCTACTTGTTACCCAAACTTGGGAGGTTGATCTTTTGCTTGTAGATGCCCCAAATACGTTGTTGATCACCTCTTTTGTCACCAACCTGCAGAAAACCGCAAGCAAAAGCTTGCTGGAAATGTTGCACAAAGTGACACAAACTCAAGAAAATTTATGTTAGTTACACAGAAATTTTCTGCAGAAAATTATAGCAAACAAATATGATTAAAAACGACCTATTCTATGTGTTAGAATGCCCAAGAATGAAAGGAAAACAACATAAATATATTGCAGAAAATTTTGAAGGTGAAAATGGATGGAACAAGCTAGTTTCCAGATTTGAAACAAGCTTCTCCAACCCTAGAAATGACCTGCAAATAATTGTGAGCAAGCTACAAGATAGAACAAAGGTGTGAGTAGAGATGTTAGAATAAACAAAATACTTTGCTAATCTAAAATCTACTCGTCTAGATCTACAATAAGACTATTGCAAATCTACCCAAGCAAAATAGTTTGTTTGGGATCTCTACTCTAAACTAGTAATCAAATGCATACACAAAAAATTGAACCAATACAAGTCACCTCCAATAGATGATGCACCAAGAATACTCTCAACACACCACAGGCCTCCAAAAAATTCTTCTATTCATGATAGTAGAAGGTTGTTGCAAATACTTGCAACAAACTTCTCTCCAAAAATGTTGAGCAAGAATGAGGAAGAGAAAAAAATGGGAGAGATGGGAGAAATTTGAGCATAGTAATAGTAGGCAAAGAATAGATGAGAAATGAGGAGGGGAGGGCCTTCATTTATATTTGGGAAGCAAGAGCTACTCCTCTTGGATGCTTTTCAAGTGTCAATCACAAAGCATTATTGAGCATCTCAAGGAGGGGGGCACACTTCTTAGGGTTTTAGCAACTTAGGGTTTTGGTATGTGAGTGGGAATCAGTTGGCATCCATTTTTGACAAGTCAATGCATGAGGTGGAGGCAATAGGAGGGCGCACTTAAGGAGAGAGGAGGCCCCACAACTTTAATTTTTTATTTTCCATAGTTTTCTCTAGAAGGGGGGCGCAACTTCCCTAGGGGGAATAACTTTTTGATGTGATGGCTAAGTGGAATGGGTGAATTAAGGTTTAAAAAGGGTTTAGATAGCTTAGATATGGGTTTAGGCATCATCTGCCATCTTTTCTCTAATTTTGCTAATATTACAAAAATTTGACATTTTGACTATGTCAAATCAAGTAATTAAATTGTTGTTTTAGACTGACTTAGACTCCTCATGGACTGACTTAGGGTTTGTTATCGCTCAGTTTGTAGTCTAGGTCAGGTAGCTTAAAGGTAAAGGTCAAACTGGCGTAACAGGAGCTTCCCCACCCACTGTCACCTCGATGGGGGGGCTCTTTCTATTGAGGGTGGCTAAACCCAAGGGAGACGTCCCTAGGTAATCTGGGGTGTTGAAAGGAAATGGGTCAAGGGATTAAGGCTCAAGAGGTTAAAGTAAGCTTTCCCTTCACAGATTACCGCCAGGAAGATAGTCAAAAGAAGTTGAACCACAGAATAGGCACCTGTTTGCGAGACAAAGCAACAATAAAACTAAAATGTGCAGCAGGGGTCAGTACTTCATAAATTAATGACTATCTTTATTATATATATGAGCACATATAGCAGTAATTATTGACGAAGTCAATGATTGCAAAAAATGACAATGTTTTATAATGTTACTTCTCAATAACACCGGAAGTGATATAGCATTCAAATGTATAAAATCAATCCTTGAATTATCACAACGCATTAAATACCATTAATATGCTCACATACAAAGGTTGTTGCTTCACTATAATTGCTAGAGGGTGACGTCAGCTTTCTTCTAGGTTAGTTTGGTAGACAATGAGGTGGACGTTTTGCAAAATAGGCCAATGAAATTTATCTACACATCAATGTCTATCATTTGATGACCTAGCCGCAACTTTTATACCAGCCAAAGGTTCAAACTAGGCATGACGTCGTCATTAGATTAGGGTTAGTGAGACGTTAGGGTTAGTTAGGGTTTTAAATTTGAGAAGTTTGAAAAGGCTGTTTTAACACAAGAATCTCAACGTTGGAGTTCTAGACTAGTGCCTTAGGGTATAATGGAGTCAAGGAGCAAGGCTAAAGTCTCGGGAGAATCTAAATTCAAGGACAAGAGAGTTAGGCTTGATGGTGCTGCAATGACAGGGCCATGAAGTCAAAACCCTAAGGGGAGGAGGCTCATTCCGGTGTTGCTTAAGCAAGGCCTCATGCTCCTCCCTCTTTCCTTAAAAATCCTTGGCAAGAAACGGCTAGCTTCAAAACATAAATCTAGGGATGAAAAGTGTTGCAAAGGCAAGGCCTTTCAAACCCTAAGAGTCAAACCCTAGGTGTAAACTCAATTAGGCCTAGGACATCTTCTTTCTTCAATTTATGTTTCAAAACTAACTCAGAAAAAGGGGAACTAGTGTAGCAACGGCTAGGCTATAATTCTCCTTAATCAATGGCTAAAACAAATCTTCTATCATGGGGACATGAAGCAAGGACCTACTTGTGTGCTTGCCACCTAGGGTTTCAATGATTAAGCAAAATAATAATAATGTAACCATAAATGCAAGAGATTTAACTTACAACCATTCAATTAAGAAGTTTTGCATGAGAAATACACTTACAAATCAATGAAGAGCTTATCAAACCCTAGTTGTAAACCTTCCAATGATAGAAAACACCATAAACATGCCAACAATGATCCTCCACAAGAGTAGCGCCTCACTTCCAAGAGCAAAATACCAAAGACAAAGACTAAAAATGATTCTCTCACAAGAGAGTGAGTTGTGTTATGTAAAAATGAGAGGCAACGCCCTCTCTTTATATCATCCAAATGACCTTTAATTAGAAAAATAGGTCATTAAAACAGCCGATAAGGCTGACTAACAATATCACACTGTTTTTTTTACATTAAATGCTAAAAATGTCAAAATATGAGCTCAAAAGGAGACGTCAGGCCCCTATGAGGGAGACGTTGGCCCTTTTTGGGCAAGCTCAGCATCCAGAAAGCAGAATGTTGGCCCCTCTAGGGCTCCTGCAAGCTGCCACACGTGCCAAATGATCCCAGCACACTGCCACATGCTCTAGAAAACGTCCAGCTGCCTCAGGTGACGTCTTGTCCATCAAAATCCATCGTCCCATCTGCAGTGGGTGATCCCCCCTAGGCCGGGCTCTGCTATGGTGTCCTGGTGGAACGTCCTTCTGTCTTCTTCGTGCAAATGCTCATCACAACGTTGTCCTGCCTCTGCCATCCCAACAACCCCCTGATGGGCTCTTCAGCCCCATGGAGGTCCGAACTAATCATATCCCCATGTGTACCGGTCCACTGGTACCTGTCCGCCGAGTATGGTCCTGCACATCAAAGACTACGCCCTCCATGGGCTCATCAGTCCTAGGGATCATAGCAATGTCAGTCATATTTCATCATTAAATTTATCAAATACATGCATGAAATCCCTAGCATATCATCTAAGAGCTCAAAGATATTACACAGATCTACTATACAAAGCTAAAGAAGACCAACAGAATAACCTATTGGGCTAATACCCACAAGAGATGGAAAGTTTCCTCAGAAGATCATTCAAGCCATGTTTTTATGAGGTGATGTGGTCTAGGGATGTCCAATCACAGTAAGACCAAGGGCAGGTGTTGTCTGTTGGTGCCTTTGTAGGAGGCGAGCTGTACCCGTCATGGATGCATTTTTTCCAAGCCCTTTATTGCCTTTATTTTTCTTTTATTGATTTTCTTTCTTTTTTACTTCAAGTTCTAACCAGAGGACACTGCCTTGGCGTGGTGACCAGAGCTAACAGTGTTACCCACTGGTATCTTCGCAGAAATGATAAGGCTGGCTCGTGATGAGACCCCATTTCCCTTGGCCATGCAACCAAAGGTCACTGCCCTGGCGTGGTGACCAGATGATGGCAATGTCATACTGCTGGATACCTATGAACATAATGGGTCGGCTCGTGATGAGACCTCCCATCCTCTTGGTTAGGTCTTGTTTTATTTTTTTTCTTAGGGTCCCTTTAGTTTCTTATCAAGAGGCCTTTTATTGCCTTCTCGGGGATCCCCTCGGTGAAGCATCTCTAGGTTTCATTTCCCATGGCTTTTATCTTTTACCAGCTGCTTTTACCCCTTGGGCCTTTAGCCCTTTCTTCCCACAAGACAAAGTGTAACCCTCAAAGGTCATCCTAATGGTCGGACTAGGGGTAAGGGATGGATGTGCGAGAGATACGATGTAAAATGATAGAATGGTTCGAGCGGAACGATGGCTCTGCAAATCCCCTTTGGTGGCTAACCAAAACCCATGAATACAAGCTTGCTAAATCACCCCATCAATCACCCCAACAATGGTCAAGTGGATTAGTGTAAGATCCAAGTAGTCATCAGAAATGAAAGGGACCTAATGCATATATAAGAAGGTTATAATGATAAAAAATGACACATACCATGATACCTTGGACCAATTACCTCATGGAGCAAGAGTCCTCTCCGATGCAAGTCCAAGCCGATGGTGATGGAAGCTGTTGCTGCTGGCAGGACAAATCTGGCGAAGAAGAAGAAAGATGGGCCCTCCAGGGCCATGCTCAAGGTCAATCCTGCTCTCGGTACTTCATGTCTAGGACCTGTGGGCCTCGAGACATGATCTCCTAGTTATCCCTAGATATCGGGGATAACAGGGTTATCCAATCAATTTAATTTAAAATATTTTAGATAACCCACTTTATAATTAATTTGACAATTTAAAACAATTGACTTGGTCAAAAAGTAAATTCCTAGTGAGAATCTAAATATAACTCACTTACTTAACTCCCTAAATTAAAAATAAAAAATGGCTAATCCACCACAAAGTCATTAATGGCCTAGTAAGACACAAAAAATCTCCTCCATGGATCAAGGGATCCTCTCCCAAGGTGTCGCCCAAGGGCCTAAAGCCATCGAACCCCTAAAAACTAAATGTGAAGAAGAGTGGTGAGCCTCCCAAGGCCATCGTATGAGTAGATACGATCAACATGGGGCTAGATAAAGTGGGAAAATCTCCTCCAAGTGGGAAAAATATCATCAATGAGCCAAATTGTCCCACATAAATGTGTAAGTGCAAGCCCCAATGGTAATAACTCCTCCAAAAATGAGCGGGAAAATCCTTGAAAGGCTCAAAGCTCAAGAAAATGCAGGAACACATCACCTCCAAGCCTCCCAAAGCTCAATGCTCCATCAAATTATCACCAAATGTCATCATCAAGTGCTAAAAGAGGGTGACGTCACCCTTCAAAGGGGGTTGTTCCCCTCGAGGAATCACCCAAATGAGTTGAAAAGCAGGGCAAGTCCCTCTAAAATAGTGATGATGGGGTCTGCAAAAAATCTTTGGCACCCATGTAGTAGAAACATGAGATTCGGTGTAGGGTTTCGAAACCCTAATGAGCCCCAACAACAAAAATGATGAGATGACACATGTATATGCCTGCAAAGCTGTAATGAAATGACACATGGAAAGAACCTGTAAGACAAAATAAGATATGTGCATCTAGAAGAAAGAAAGCCTAGAATCACAGCAAGATAAACCAACGTAATATAAAATCCATTAGTAGTCAGTGCATCACACTCCTCTATCCTAGTTGACACAAGCTAAGAAAGTTATGTTTTTTTCATAGTCAAGGTATGGGAAGATCATCAAGGAATCCCAGTACGCTAAGTCGCCCTAAAGTGAAGATGTTGGTTTTCGGGAAATGAGTCTTCAAAGTCACGGATGAATAAAGGGGAAAAACATAGTAGGTTAACTTCAACGGTGTTGGAAGTTCAACACACATGGACTGCAATATCTCAATCAAGGGTGCCTTTGGGAATGAGCTACAACCATTGGTTCCTATTATCCACGAAGCTCAAGTCCTATATTAGCCTTTTACCACATCATCGAATGGGGGGAAACACCCCAGAGAATATGTAGCGCTCTGGAGATATTTTCCATGTGTGACGACATTCTTTATTTTTTCTTTTTCTTATGATATTTTTGTTACTTTATTTTTCTTATCTGTCTCGAGTTGAAAAACACATGCTTAACTTGCTTCGGACACCCCAGAGAATATGTAGCGCTCTGGCGATGCGTTCACAAGTGCTATGAAGACTGGACGAGTCTCTGAGCAGGTAACCATGGTTGGCGTTTGCTAGCCACCCCCTAGGGCTTTAGCCCATAGAAAGAGGAACAATCCTGTCCTTGATCAAAGCAACCAATCACCAGAAGTAGTGGGAAGGATAATGGGATATGAATATGGAAAGTGAAAAGTATGACACTCACTGATCCAAAAACAAGACCCAGTATGTACCCCTGTCCCCAAAAGGCTTCCTAACTTTCCCAAGATACCAAGACAACCACCCATGTATGGCCAGGGAAAAAGTATAACCAACAAGCTAATGTCTCATGACCAAGAGGAGTGATCTGCACTAATCTAGAAATTCCTCAAATATTAAATCAATACTCACTATGGTTAGAGGCTTACCAACTTGTAGCATGTTTGTGGGATGTCCAACAAGCCCGTCCAATGTCATGGTGTCATCTACTACTCAGTTGTTGCCCAAAATAGAGGAGGGGTCCATGTTGGCCACCATCAAGTACTACTCATCTGGCGGTATTCCATGTCTGCAACCTGGATGCCTCTAGATACCATCTCTGATAAAGTTATCCACAAAAATGGGGATAACAAGCACCATGCTTCCTTTCTATCTTAATTAACCCTATATTGGAATGACAATACCTCTTATGATATAAGCAGTCCTCCTTTTGCCCATTGCCTTCGGAACATGTGAGACGTAAGCCCTTAATCAATCCATTGGCGATCTTCCTATTATAGAAAGTTGAGCATAGGAAGAAAAACATTAAGTTCAAAATGAAAAACTTCTTATGTGACTATTGTTGAGAGGAGTAATACAAGCTTGAAGGCACTTTTTGCAATTTAGACTCTACTTGTAATGGTAGCTAAAATGCTTTCTCTAGAGAAGTGATAATGAACAATTATATGTTGTTTACAAGTGTAAAAAGTCAAAAAATGAACTTGGTGTAGAAGGTTTGCTTATAATACTTTATATCTACCTTAATAGATAACTTATTGAAACTATCGTATATATTGTTGTATTGTCTAGCTAGTAGATTGTTCACAATGCAACTAGCGTGCCAACACATCCTACCTATAGCCAAGAGGATAAAATCTCTTTCAAATAACACACTTGAAATTAGCTCATTATGCAATCCACCCATATGTACTCCAACAAAAATAGTCTTTGGTCATTTAGCAAACAACAGGATACGGGTGGATCATCAGGGGCAGACAATTGAGGCCCTGGGCGTGATTGAGAGTATCCTAGGCCATGGGACAGAGGATATCTCAGAGGTTGCTACATATTCAGACTCTCATTGGGATGAGGGTGGAGAGCTTTCGATAGTTACCAGTAGGTCACATCAGCACTTAGTGGGGATTGGAAGTGATGGACTTCCAAATTTGACATGGGATTCGGGAGTCCATTGGGTCAATAGTTTGTTTCATCTTATGAGGATCCAGGAGTGGAGGATCCAGTATGGATACTTTGAGCAGACAACCATGATTAGAGTAGAGCAACATCAGCATGATGGTCCTTGTCAGAGACTAGCATGGGACCCTGGGATTACAGGGTTGGGCATTTCATTGACTGACGGAGATGAGCGAACCTTTGTAGGGGGAAGTCACTTTGATTTTCCATTGAGTTTCAGTATGGGGGAGAGCACATCACTGGCTGGTGATTCGTTGAGGTCTTGTAGTACCTCACTATGGCAGCAACATGTTCAGTCGGTCGGGGTCGTGTTGGGTTTGGTATGGTCTGGTAGGATAGACTCATTTCGAGTTGAGGTCGTGTGTTATTTGTAGGAAACTCATGGTGTTGATATGTTACAGAACTATACTTCACAAGGCATTGTAGTTCACATCTTGATATGGGATCCAGGGATTGGAGTGCTTGGTAGTTCAGTGTTTGATAGAGTTGAGTTTCGAGTAGAGTGGTTACTTGGGGAGTTGACTGAGATTCTTTGGCCATTAATCACTCTACTCATTAGGAGCATTTGGGTGTCATGCGTGGTGAGCATTTGGAGAGGCCCCATCTTGAGGGGAGTCAACTTTGTGTCACAGAGGTGGATATGGGACCCCGGTATCATATGCAGATTTATTCAGCTATTGCTTAAGGACAAGCAATATTCCAACAGGGAGGACTGTAATGTCCCCATTTTTGGAGAGTATTACATTACAGTGTTATGCCTACCAGAGTAGCCAGATAGGGGTGACAGAGAGTTCGGGAGATATCGAGGGGTTTTATTGGGCCCGACTTACATCGTTCATCGTCAGGATCCATTCCGCATAGCTTGGCTTTGGTTTCGTTGCATTCCGACTATTTTCGTAATTTTGAGTTATTATGGGTCATATCTTAATTAAATTCACTAAGAAGGTCATAGTGGGCACATTACTTGGAGAAACCTCTTAGTGTAATAGCTTATCGGAATCGGGAGGAAGAGCATTACAGGATAATATGATGAGAAGTGACTTCCAGTTGTCGGAGAAACCATAAGGATGGATAAATCATGTTTTAGAGATAAAATGGTTAATTAATTAATTAATTAATTAAGTGATTTAATCAAGGAATAATAAAAGAGAGCAAAAGTCACTTGGAGGGAAAAGGTCAACAACGAATTAGAGTTTCGGGAAGCTCTAAAGGAAAGTTAAAGTGACCCAATTCATCATTTTGTAGATTTTGACTTGTCATTGAGGAGAGAGGCGCATCTCAGGAGAGGTAGCTCAGTGGATTCCAGGAGAAATACACCAGTGGTTGATTTCGATGTTGAGAGACACACCCTAGTCATCGGAAAGGTCACATAGACCTTCCATCAATCTTCAACAGCAGTTTCGTAGGTTGCAGCAGCAAGGGAGCACTCATTCAGGGTGAGGGTGCAACTTCTGAAGAGGTTTAGTGGATCGACTTGTCCCTTTCAGGGAGAGTTCAGAGAATCCCCTCCAACCCAGTTGAGAGGAAGGCAAGGCGCATCTTTTTCCTGGTTCCTTGTTAGATTCAAACGGAGGAATCATCTGGGGCACACTTTCCGGACATTGGGAGTGCGACACTTGGGGAGGACACATTCGGGGTTCCCGAGCGATTATCAGTTCAGATCCGGGGAAATCCTTCCGACCCATTTCACAGTAGACTTGGCGATTAGTTTGAGACACACACCAGCCGATTCCGACGGTGGAATCACTAGGGCACAGTTTTCCAAAGCAGAGGGGGCGCATTTCCCCCAAGGTGATCCATCCGAGGACCAGATACACCAATTGAGGTCTGGACACTCACCGGGACTGTGAGGCAAAGCAGGGCGCATTGTTTGGGACAGTTTCCAGGCATTTCCGAGAGGTATAGCCACCAGGGCGAACTTTCCAAACTTGCAACAGTTATTGTACGAGTTGTCATATCCGCAACAGTTCTTCATATCATCTATTGCATTCCACATCATTCTTCGGGTTTCGGGTATTATTGTTTTAGTTGCTATTGTATTCCGGTTAAGATCCTTTTGTCATTGATCTAGCCGAGTGATCCAAGGGATCAAATTTTGCTCAAAAATTCAAAGTGCTCGTAATCGCTTCAAATCGAACGAGAGCGTAGGTCTCGTCGTCACGAACCCAACGCAACTCATTTGGGTTCAAACGAACATCGGATGAGAGAGATATCACGTTTTGTTCAAAACGTCAAACAGGGAAAAAAAAAAGATGCTGACTGTACAGTCCGTACAGTCTATACGGATGCTGACGTGGCATGTCCGTACGACACGTGGCAGAGTTGAATTGGCAGGACCGTACGACACATGGCATTCATTGGTTGGCAGATGTGGACGAATGATATTGCAACACGTGGCAGTTTTTGATTGGTTGTACGGTGCCACGTGGCCCAGACATGGGCTGCCACGTGGCACCCCGTTTTTTGGTTTGGTCGTTCAAAATTTTATGTAGTTCGTGGGATTCGAACCCCGAACCTCCAACTCAACGCAAAGCTTTGGCAAGGGTTGGGCTGCGAACGCGCCCAAATGGTAGTACTTACCATATAATAGTTTTAAAATTATTTGAATTTGCACATGTGGATAGTTGGGGCGTGTCCGGGCTGGGGCTTAACCCCAACCCCCGATCGTATATACAATACCATATGACCCTTTGTCACACCATGCGCGTGCGGATTTGGATTTTGGTTCAAACGGTTGTACAACCAACGCCCCGCCACTTGTCATGATAACATTTGCTCTTAAAAGTCTTGGCCCTTTTTTATTTAAACGCGCGGTCACATGGGTCACACGACCACGGCCTTGGCGGTTAGGGGCTAGGCGCACCCATAACCGTCCTACAGTTCGCACCGTTTGTGCGGTTGCGCCCAGTGCTGAGTTTTAACACATAAAAGCGCGTGGGGGCTAGGTTGAGGCAACAAGGGTGCATTTTGGCGATCCAGAGACAACAAGTTTGAAGGGGAACTTCCAGGAAGCCTATCTTCTTCAATTTTTGGCCAAACAAGGTGTCGAAAAAGCCCAGCTAGGGGTTTTTGGACGTTTTGAAGCCATTGGAGCCATCTATTTGGCATTTTGAGCATTGTAAAGCACATATTTGAGCACTTTGAGCAAATAATACAAAAGATCCATTGGAAGCTGGACCAGGAGATGTAGCCCAAGAGAGGGGTGAACTCCTTTATCATTTGCTGTGTTATGTGTTTTCTGTTCACTGTTTATTGTTGTTGTTTATATGCATCTTGAATGAGTAATTTCTATAAAAGTTGTGTTGCAAAATTGATCCATTTGCATTTTAACACATGAATTAAATCTTGCAAATATTTTCAAGAATACAAGTCTTCTTAATTTTTAGATCACCGAGTGATTTATTTTATTCAGCCGCATTCGGCATTTGTACTCCACGAAGATTTCATAATACAAGCTTTGCAGTCTTTTGTCGCCATTATTATTTGAATGTTCATTTATATGTTGTAAACAATTAATCCTACACACACATTAGCAGAGTTTCCTAGACTAGCCAAGTCAGGAAGTTTACAGCCCAGAGGATAGCACAACTAGTTTAAGTACCTCGATGTCTTACCACCGACTCAGGTTCAATTCTTTTGGTAATGGTTGACAATTAGCTTTTGATATGAGTGTGACCTTGCGTTGATGATTTCTTTTGTATATAAGCTTGTTATTCAATTCAACTTATAGTATTAAACGTGGAGGCTATAATGCAACAATATAGTCATAGATAATGGGCAGAGCATTCATATAAGATGCTAGTAGCATTAAAACACTCAGCATGATAGATCCTATCTACATAGCATAAACTCCAATTAGATAAAACTATTAGTTGATGTGTACTCTCTTGAATGACTTTCTTCATCAAAATTACTATTAGATATGCAGTGAAATCTACTATACAATATTTTGCTACTCTGATGAAATTTGATATGTTCTAGTCTCAACAACCATTCTTTTACTCATTTAGACAGTAACATAACTCTATTCATTCAATCTTTCTCATACATATTAGGAGTGAAATGGTAACACTGATGGCCCCACTTTTGCAGGTATAGTTTTAGACAAAAATATTAACTAATAGTCAACTATTTGTACCCTACTATGACTGCAACCCTAAGGAGATTTTGTTAGAAATTGAGTGGCCTTTGTCACAGATTCGTACTCTTGCAGCTGACCCAACTCCTAAAAAGCAATATAAGTTATATATTTATAGTGTTTCCTATATTCTCTTGTTTTGGTTCACAAATTAAAAGTACCTGTTTCCAATGAAATAATAATGAGCATACATGTGACATTTAATGTTTTACAAATTTGAAGTGTATTCTTTATCATCATATGATGCTTATATAAGCAAATATATTTCTAAATATTACCTGGAGACGGCCACAACGATCATATGGTAGACGACCTAGCATAGGCTCTCCTTGCCAATCAATTCGAGCATCTTGATCACGGGTGGATGCATTCAAATTTACATGGGCAGATATACTAGCCTCTGGATTGTCAATGTCAAAACTGTCACAACCATTACATACCTTTGCTTGCTTTTCTTTATTTGAAAGCACACTCTCCAGAATAGCAGTAGCAGGTGCTGAGAACCTAAAAATTACATGCAGATCCCAAGCTAATTTATCACTGCAGAGAAGAACTACTCCTACAATAATTGTCTTATTATATTAAGCAAAATTTTAATACACAAGTGGTTGAAACAGGAATAACCTGTTTTCTAGGATATACTCAAATAGTGGAACTGAATCATTATCCATATCATTAGTGCATGGTATTTTTATTGCTTCTGTTCCACTTGATATGTCTTCACAAATCAGATTCTCACCCAGATATTTGACACCATGGTCATTGTCATCTTTCCTGTAGAAAGAAAAACCAAACCCATATGAGCAGGACATCTTCAAATTTCCTACGTTTTACTTCTACCATAGAATCTCAAGTTTTGTGAAAGCAATAAAACATAGACAAGAAGACAATCTTTGATTCAACTTGCATTCATAAAGTGGTACAGATCAAAGAGAATAAAAAAAGGGAGCAGCAGTGTTTTTAATACAGCAAAAATCAAAGCCATACAAAAACGAAATGTCAGAACTCCAGCACCAACATTCTTCACATGTGAATGACAGAAAGTGAAAAGTCACTTACCAAAAACAGAAAGAAGTTACTACTTAGGTCAACAAGCGATAAATAATCCATTGGAATTTAATACCACTAATCGGATGCATCAAATCATTTTTAGTTTATAGAAGACCCTATTCTATAGAACATAAAAGGTGAAACAAAAATCGAACTATCATAAAGAATGATATCTGATAATATCAAAATAATTATGAAGCTAGTAGGCATTGACATAACACTTCAACGGAACTAAGAGGGGCTACCCACTATCACCACAGAGCTCTCTCTCTCACTTTAGGTCGGCTCCCCAATGGTACAAGGCGGGTATCCCTAGAATAGGATCACTAAAGCTATGCAATGAAGGCTCAAGGAGATATGAAGAGTTAGCTTTAGCAAAACGGAAATCGTAGTATAGAAAAACAAAGTGGATGGACGACCTAGACTAGTGCCTAACAAACTTTCAAATGGGGTCAATAAGGGAAACCAGAGAGCTGAAATTAGATGAACACGGGCACTGAGGAATGCTGTTACAACATGTGAAATCTCACCTATGAATGGTGGATTAAATTGCTGGATATTAACAAATTATAGGCCCTTACAAAGGTGCCATACTTATGCATATTGTAGGCAACAAAAAGAGAACTTACTCCAAGCTTAAAGATACCATGAATTCTTTCAATGAAATCACATAACATAATGCTTCAAATCTGGAAATAAAAACAGCAAAGAGATCAATAGGTAGAACCTCATACGATCCCCTTCCTCAAACAGGTAGCTGCCCTATTATGAGATCCACTACCTCGACCTTCACATACTTATGAATGGTAGTGTTGTCGCCCTTATGCACATTTGCAGACGTGAGCTAAGTCCCGCTCACTTAGTGTGCCCTCGGAGACACAATGTCTAAGTTCCTGCCCACACTGTCACCTTGACAGGAACTTCTTCCGTCTAGGCTTACTCCTAGGGAAGCCAAGGGGGGTTGTCCCTAGTTACTAAGTTAATTTTATTTACAATGTCTAGGAGTTAGTTTCAATTGATTATAGGCTAAGGGGAAAACTAGCCTAAGATGACAAGCAGCAATGCAAGTGCGAATCTAAATCTAAATGTTAGGCAGCCCTTTCCCTAAGTCAACTAATGACTAGTGCCTAAGGTTGGGTAATGGGGTCAACTAAGTGTAAGGGTGGTTCGTTACCATAAGTTTACAATTAAGTCAAAACAAACTACCCAAATCCCCAAAGATCAATTAAGTGTTAAGAGGTTTATACAAGATTCACAAATTATCAATATACAACAAATGAGCAAATATACAAGATGTACAAAAGATACAATGATTTCACACCCTAGGGCCAAGCATGCCCCAAGTGGTACTTACTCCACTTGGACTACCTTCACTGGCTACTAACCATGAAAAGCACTCAAGGATTAGATAAGTGATGCCTCCCCAAGTGGGATACTCAGTCACTTACCAATCCACACCACAACAATGATTTATCAACAAGATATTCAAATGTTAACCAGATAATCACAACACCATAGAGATAGAACGATTAGTTGCAAGTAAAGAGATATATCAAATGTAGCTATCACAAGTAAATGTTATCTATCAATACATCTACTTCCCCCAAAACATATACAGGTGATCTATGCAACTAGTGTTCTTCTTAAAGATTTTAGATCCCAACCCCCTAACTAGATTGTGTGTCTCAACCTCTAATTTTGCCAAATAACTGCCCAGTGCTCAAGATACTGGGCTTTTACCTCCAGCCTAGCTTCCAAGGTCAGCCCGTCACTTCACCACAGCTAGAAGTAGTCAGAGGGAGGATCTCCCCAACGAAATCATGGGACGGTCCCCCGCCACGTCCCCCAAAGACTGTCCC
>ML847751.1:52470-63772 GCA_009831015.1 Picea engelmannii | reverse complement strand
CTCCCTGGTTTCTCTAGCACCCACTAGAAGGAAGCACCAACTCCCTGGTTTCTCTAGCACCCACTAGAAGGAAGCACCAACTCCCTAAGTGTTCCAGCACCAACTGGATGGAAGCACCAACTTCCATTCACACAGGCACCAACTTGTATAACAGAGAACAGTTCTCCCTTGCACCACTCTGCCACCCTAGTTTCTCTGGCTGCAACCAGATGGAAGCTACAACTCCCTTTGTTCAAGCACCCACTTGAACCTCTGAGGACAACAGTCTTCCCTAGCACCTCCCTACCACCCTGAAATATAAATCTTTGCTATTATGACTTATTACAGTGATATAAAGTTCTTCAATGGCTTACTGGTCTCATCATTGTTCTGCTACACTACGCTGCTCTGTCTGCATCAGTGTCTTCTTCACACTCCTTGTGCTTTCTGTTCTTTTGCCTTTTATGCTCTTTGTGCCATGTCCCTTCAATGCACCATTCCCCTTCTGTGCATTTCTGCTACTGTGCTCTGCCTCCTTCTTCACACCTCAATCACTCTCAACAACAACTCCATTTTTTCTTTGTTCAACATTCTTATACTCTCTGTGCACCTTGTGCATGCAATCTCCTTCTTGCTCTTTCATCCTCTCCACATCAGGGTGTTTTCTCCACTTCACTCTTCCACAGCTATTTCATCTCCTGTGTGCCACGTTGTCTCTCTCTGTTCTGCATCTCTTGCTCATTGTGAGTGCTCTGCCTGATCATCATGGTAACTCTTCAGCTTCTTTGATGGTTTCACCCCACATCCATCATCACTGGGTGTTATATCGAGATCCCTTAGCTTCTCTAACAGTTGAGACTCTTCGTCTTCTCTGTCATAGACGAGCTCATCCTCTAGCAGAAACCATCATTTGTTTCTAGCAGTTACACTGTGAAGTGCAACAGTAGCCCTCCGATCTTATTCAAATTCATCTGCACCATTGAATTGACTTCATTAAATCTTGCGTTCATTTCGCCATTTTGCACTTCGGCATTTCGGGATCCTTGATGTGAAAATTTCTTTATGCTCTATGTCTCGATCCCCGAAACTCCGAAATGGAGCTTGTCGCTTCGAGTTCTCTTCTACAGTTCTTCGACGATGTGACCACCGGAATATGACCCCTCTCCAATCACACAAGCGCTTTGATCTCCAGATCAACGGTCCTCGATCCGTGGTGATCGGACGGCTATCCTCTACCCCGGGACTTCAGCCTTCGGGACTTTGGGGGAGTGAAGGAGTTAAAATTCCTGAAGAAAAAACTCCCGGAGTGAGGTCAGTCTCGCGTCACTCGATGACGTGTCGTGACCAGATTGGTTGTAACGTGTCACTCAGAATTATGATTTCCAGTGACCTGAAATGCCTAATCAACTCGACACGTGTCGTTGTCTGATCGTGCCACGTGTCATAGTCTTCCACCTGTCCTTTCTGACGTGGTCTGCCACGTTCTCTTCCTGGATCTATCGGCCCAGATCACTTCGCGATTTCGCATATCGTGATTTCGGCATTCTTGATGTGAATGTTCTCGACAATTCCAAGCCCCGGTCTGCGAAACTCCGAAATGAAGTCAAATAAGCTTTTCGTCTATTCGCATTTCGCAACTTCGGGACTCCTGTGATGAGGAGTCTCGACACTTGACTCCTCCATCTCCCGGTATTCGAAACTGTCTCCTGCTTTCAGGATTTCGGCGTTTCGCATTTCGCGATTCCAGGACTCCTGTGGTGAAGTGTTTTGACACTTCAACTCCCGGTATACGGAACTCTCTCCTGCTTTCGGGATTTCGGCGTTTCGCATTTGGCGATTCCGGGACTCCTGTGGTGAAGTGTTCTGACACTTCAACTCCTGGTATCCGGAACTGTCTCCTGCTTTCGGGATTTCGATGTTTCGCATTTCGCAATTCCGGGACTCCTGATGATGAGGAGTCTTGACTCTTCCAACTCCCGGTATCCGAAACTCCGAAATGGAGTTATTTCCCGGTCTGCGAAACTCTTCATTTATGTGCCTATTTCGGGATTTCGGGATTTCGGATTTCGCAACTCCGAGACTCTTGTGTTGAAGAGTCTCAACTCTTGACTTCTCAATCTCCCGATATCCGAAACTCGGAAATGGAGTCGGATCAACGTATTCTGACATTTCGCATTTCGTCGTTTCGGCATTCTTGTCGTGAGTTGCTTCTTTGACTCCTCCAACACTCAGTATCCGAAACTCCGAAATGGAGTCGGATCAATTTGTCCATGAACTTCCTTGCCTGCCTGTTTGCCATCAAATGATCAAGCACAATCTTGCACTCTACGTGCACCTCTGCACTTATCCTCCTGAGCTTACGTAGTCCCTGTTTTTCCATCGCTGCATACTCTGATTTTGCCATCAATGACAAGCACACCTGTCTGTAAACATGCCAACACAAATAACTGTTGGATGATCAATAAGTGTTGCCACCCTAGCTTCACAAGTCGGCCCAAAACAAGAGTACTTCCCGGAGAGGACACACACCTGGTGCGCCACAAGATAGTCCCCTACCACTACCCTCCATTGTTTTCCTCAAACCCCATTTTAGATGGTGAAGATGGTGGTCTAAGGTACCCTAAATAGTCTACTAAGTATAGATATTGGTTAGGTAGACTTTTAGGTGATTATTAGAGTGTTTTGAAGATTTTAAGACACATTTAAAGTGTGATTTAGTTATATGGCCGAAACTGTTATGAGCTTTTAAGTGTGTTGCTTCAAGCTTATGTCATTAAGAATATACACACATGTAAAGCAAATAAAGATGGCTGAAAAGATTTTCGATTATCACATCCACATATGAGTTTGCTATTAAGAAGAAATCACAATGGCAAGGACAACTTGCCTTCAAGAGATGGAAAGAAAATTTAGTGTGTTTGCCTACTTAACCAATCAATAACATTCAAGCCCAAGCAAATGGCTTCCAAAGATATAAGCAATAGAGATATAAACCATCCACTTATCTAAAGACTTATAGATTTAAGCATTTAAGATCTAAAACATGTGCATGAAGAAGAATGCTTGAAAATCAACTAAGCAAATAAAGATCTAGTTAGGTTACTTATTATGACTCCCAATAGGCTTAAGACCATGATTATGTGTTTGATCTAAATCTAAACAACGATAACATTAAACCATAGATCATCAATCACATCATCAACCACTTAACCTTACCTATTGGAGTATTCCTCTCCCAACTAGGTAGGCAATTAATTTAGTTTGCTTAGTTAGGTTAAGTTCTTTTAGAATTTAGAGATTAGGGCAAACAAGTAAAAGAGAGAGAGAGACTAGGAAATAAACTATCAAACCAAGCAAGCAACCAAGAGACAATCTCTACCCCACGTCCTAGGTTGAGCAGGTGCCCCTCACCTTCTAAACCTCACGTCCTAGCTAAAAGGAAGAGCAAAAATGCTAAAAAATGAAACCCTAGCTAGATCTACACTACCCAACAAGCTCACACAATGAAGAGGGCTATACCACTTCTTCCCCTAAAGGTGTGAGCTACCAACAAGCAAGAAAAAGAGGCAAAACGTACCAAAATGATGAAAAATGAAGAGTAGGGTTGAGAGATAGCTACCAAACCCCTTGGAGGGCCTTTTAGTGTTGTCTGGATGTCCTTTGGGCAGCCAAGACTCCTCTCAACCAGATCTGAAACATGCAAAACCAGCAAGCTTTGCTTGCTAGAAGAGCTACACACAACCAAGAAAAATGAAAGAAAACCCTTGCTTTTTAGGGCAAGAACTTTCTGCAAGAAAAAGAGAGCATATATGTATAGAAATGACCTATCTAAATATGTTATGCTAGCTGAAAATGAATGTGTATGAACAGCAATATAGATGAAGAGTAAAGGGTTAGAGAAGTGGAGTGTATGAGTGCCTCAAGAGACCCTTCTCCTTGAAGGAGTTCCCAATGAAACCCTTGAAGTACAAACCTGCAAAACTTCCTTAAGTGATGTGCATACAAGAGATAATATGTTGATGTATATAAATAAAACGACACTTCAATCCTATCTAATACATCAAGACAGATAAACCCATAAGCATACGCATTAATAGATCTACTTAGATAACACTTTACCTAAGATCAAAAGTTGCAATCACCCAAAGAAATTGATACAATGTTACCTCATAAGCATAAAAAAGATCAAGCATACACATTGCTCCTCTAGTTATCCTCCAAAGATTCTCCTTTATTATTACTCAAGAAAATAGATCTTGGAGAGAAAATACTCCAAACCCCTAAGAGCATAGAATGGAAAAATGGAATAATGGAGAGAGAGAGAGAGAGATGAAAATCAACTAGCATAACAATAGCTCAAGATATGGTGAGTTGGGAGTGAGAAATGAGATCTATTTATACTTGGAGAAGCAAACCTGCCTCTCTTGGATCTAAGCCAAGTGTCCACCACCAAGCAAATGAGTAGATCTCAAGGTTAGGGCGCACCACTTAGGGTTTGCACAATAGATCTAGGGTGTAGAAAGGTGTGGGAGGTGTTGGGATCACACAAAACACAAGTGAGAGGCTATGGGATTTGTGTTAGGGAAGAGGAAGAGGCCCCAATAATTAAAAACGAATTTTCCTTGGAGATCAACAAAAGGGGGGCGTAACTCTCCTTGGAGGGCGCAAAAAAAGGGGGAAAATGAAGGAATGGAGGGGGATTAATGAAAAAAAAAGAGTGGGATAACCCTAGGAGGTGATGTGGGGGTTAAAGAGAGTCATAACTCATGAGAGGAGGCCCCATTTAAGTCACAACATCCACCACCAAAAAAAAAACGTCAATCCCCCTAGGGGGGCGTAACTTTTGAGTGTGGAGAGGTGGAAAAGGGTTAGACAAGGTTGGAAAAGGTAGGGAGGGTCATGTTACGCTTAGAGGGTCTCTTTCTAACTATCATTTCACATTTTTCATCCTTTAAACTCATTATTACAAAAATACATTTTGCCATGTTAGGACTTTAGCAATTAAAATTGTTGTTTTCACTGACTGACACTCCGGGTGGACAAACCCATGGCTAAAGTTGTCCGACTAAGACGAAACTTGGTCCATGGATGTACGGGGGTGCTATTCCATTTCTTTTGAGCACAAATACCCCTATCAAAATTTCAAGGACCTAGTTTTTACAATTATTGCTCAAAAATAATTAATTAAATAAATAATTAAACCTCCAAACTTAGGGAAATTTACTTAAAAATTAATTAATTAAAAAAAACAGACTTAGACTTGACGGAATTCCGTGAAACTTTCTAAGATGTCTTGCATGGTCATTTACAATGATTCCCTATAATAGTTACCAAAAGATAAACCCACTAGAACGTCGTTCACCACTTTGGAGGAATTATTGCAAGTGTGAGGGAAAAACTCAAGGGAAATCAATAAGGCTGAAAAGCCCAATTGATAACCCGAGGATAAAAAACCCTCGGTGAAAGGAACTCTCCCAGTGAACCGATCCCAAGGTAACTGACCTAGACATGACTCATGCAGACCTATTACATTATTAAACCACGCAGGGGTGCGAAAATTCCAATTACAAAATAAAGTGTTGGGGCCAAACACTGTCTTGTGGGACCAAAAGTCTTTGACAACATGGCATCCAATGATGCATCTCTTCATAGCACATGAGTTGACCACCTGTGTTGGAGAGGCGGTCAACAGGTATATTAGCCATTGTTTCATACAAAGTGTTTACATTTAATGTATTGGGAATTTAGGTAAGGATCATGAGTTGAAATCAGATAATCAATCATGATGCTTGGAAGTTATGCTTTTTGCCGTGTACCAACTTGGTGGCCATCATATTTATTCTAGTCATGTGTTGTCACTCTTGGAGAAAAGAGGTAATATTGGGAGGCCTTGATAAGGGTAACATACCTATACCCTTTCATACTTAACACTTTCCATCTATTTTCCTTTCGTTGTCCTATCTTTTGGGATTAGTTGTTACATGTATTTCAAAAGGGTTCATAGTCAATTCTCCTATGAGAAGGGGCTTGAATACCCAAGGTTGATGCAATAGTAAAATATAGAAAGAGCATGTTATAAATTCAAAATGCAAAAGAAAAATAAAAGGGATATGAATGATAAATCAAAAACCAAGTAAGATTGAGCTCTACCCCCTCGCTATGAGGCCATCACCCCAAGTCCTTATGCAATGAATACATATCTAAAAAACGAACTTAATTGAATTATCCCGACCCCTAATGCAATAAAATGGATAAACCTAAAAGGGGCTTGCAAAGAAAATCAATGAATATCAAAAGGAAAGGTAAGGGGTGGAAAGAAATACTACCAAGGAAAGGGCAACTCAATGCATGAAGCGCTCCCTCTACAAAGGCGCTCATGGATCTAAACATCATACGTGCCCTTGCAGTTAATGATGGGTGCAGTAAACCCCAGATCATACCATTCACTCACAATTACATTTTGATGGGTTTCTTGGGAAATACTCCTATACTTGGATACCAACACTCCTAATAGGGTTCTATGATGGTCCTTCCATAATTAAACTTCGCTAATTGCATAAATTCATAAGCTACTGTGAAGTTTGAAGAAGCTACCTAATGTGATCTACTAGCGTGGTTTTTACATTAAATATCACTCACTTTTTATATTATCATGACTCTTGTATCCATGATGGTTGGTCTTGTTGTCACCTTTATACACACCTCGGGTTTAGCGTGGAAACCCTGGGTGTGTACTTGGGAGTAAGTCTTGAGTCAAGGTGTTGCCACCTGATCCTCGACTCCTCTGTCTAGGCCAACTCCTAGCGAAGCCAAGGGGGGTAGTCCCTAAACAAAAATAAATCAAAGGCTTGATCTAATCTAAAAACAAGAAATAGAATCTAGGAGTTTTTATTACCACAACAATAGCAAGATATAAACAAGATCATCACAACAACATATAATTGAAATTACACTAGCATCATATATGACATGTAAAATAAGATTGCTTATGCTTGAAAGTAAAACATTCAAGATATTTGCATTTCAAAGATACACCTTACATGAAAAAGGATACAGATACTTGAAGTAAAATGATAAGAAAAATAATGTAGACCAGTGCCAAGTATAAGGAAATCTTGCGAGATTATGTACCACAAGTTGCTGCTGAAAATTGAAGACTTGCAAGTGTGTTGCTTGTGAAGTATTGTCTAATGTTGAGTGATTATTAAGTGTTGAAAGAGATTATTATGAATGTTGCTTGTGAAGTGTTGCTTGAAATTAAAGCTACTTTAAATGTGGCCTCTTAAGAGGCTATCCCTCAGCTTGGAATTTGTGGAGAACTTGTCAAAGCCGAAATGACTTCACCAACAAGCTCAATAAAAGTGTCGGAGGTCCAACACGAGGAGAACCTAGTTCTCAAAGTTCTCGTCTGACTAAACACGCTGCCTTTATGCGGTTTCCAAACAAAGCAATAGCAACTTTTTGAGATTGTTCTAATTATACTAATCTGCACTGACCAGCCCCGGTTCTGATGAGTTCCCCAGGTCAAGCTAGGCTTGCAAGGGTTCAGAGCATGCACCGGGGAGCTGAGGGTATGGGTTTATTTTCCAAAAAATAAAATTGCAATGAAGCAAAATGTTTCTCTAATTACTAAATCCACACTGTCTAGTCCCTGTTTGGCGTGAGCTAACTTAGGGGAGCTAAGGGGATTGGTTTATTTGCAAAAGTAAAATTGAAAGCAAATTACTGAAAGGATATCTAATCTAACAATTAGTGTTCTACTTTGCAAAATTGAAAAGCTAAACTAAGAGATTGATTTGTATTGTTTATGATTGAGGTTCCTTTTAGTTTATCCTTAAAGTGTGAAATTGTAGAATTTAGGCAGAAAAGGAAACCATGGAAGATAACCACACCACAACAACGGTAACCCCTTAGAGGGGAAAAGAAAGGTGGGCACTGTGTGCCCCACTTATTTTATTAAATTTTGTTACAATTCTTTCTTTCTTTTTGAGGAGGCTTGTGATCCTTATATCTCTAGATCACAAGGTTTACAAAGTTTAAAAAAAAACGGTCTAGTCTTCAAAAGGGGTGCTTCCCGAAGTAAAAAATGCTTCAATTTCTTCAAAATTCGGAAGAGTTTCCCCTTGTTTTATTAACGACCTGCAAAAAAAACAGCAAGCAAACAGAGATTAAATGCACCAAAGGACATTTTAGAAGTGCCTTTGGATGACAAACCGTAAAGCTCAAACTTGCGGTAAAATTTCTAAGTATAAAATTAATATTTTTTGATGATTTTAACAGTAAAACTAAGCTAAAAGAAGGCTCTTTTAGTGACTTTTGTTTGCTGTCCTAAAACAACAACCAAATGACACTAACTAGCTTGATTACATAAGGAAAATTCCTCTTTAAAATAATCAATTTATGCCTTTAAAAATTTATGTAAAGGAACTTGCAAAAAGTGAAACTTCTACTTTATATCTAGCTTTTTTAGATATTGAGAATTGGATCTAGATCTAAGTAAGAATGCATGCAACCAAGAAATAACTAAATTCAAACTTTTGAAATTCAAAGTTAGATCTAACTAGTGCATACAAAATAGAAGTAACCAAAAGAATGAACAACTTTGTGAATGAGAGATCATTTGTGCTTGAGCTTGGAGTTCCTTGGGCAATGGAATCTCTTTGATGGAGAGAAGAGGGAAGAATGTCTTCAAAGTTTTTTGGAAGAGTAGTAGATTCCAACAAGCTCCTCTACTTCTCCAAGTTTGAATGGATCCTATATGCTTCACAAAACTTGCAAATGATTGTTAAACTTTTGGTGTAACCTACACAAGAACTTCAAGTGGCATGCTAATTTAAACAAAAACAATACATGTGTTAATGTTTAAGCCATTATTATAGATGTTTGCATTTCATTAGATAACAATACCATAATCCAAGATCACTGAGAAATACACAATCACAAGAGACACAACATTTATCCTGGGAAACCCTCTAGGGGAAGAAAACCCAACAAAACTTCCTTAATATAAATAGCCAATACAATGCCAAGAGATCTTTTATGCTAATACAGAAATTCCTCTCCCAGATATGCGCCACTCTCTCTCTCCTTCTTTGGTAGCAGATCTGAACTTGTCTCTCAGAATGAGCAAGTGAGTTGTATCTAAGTGAGGTGCTAGCCTCCTTTATTTATACAAGTCTGGCACGTGTGAAGTGTCTCTTCACTGGCAGGGCCGACTTCTCAAACTGGGTGGGTAAACCCACCTTTATTATATTTCTGGGTCTCTTTAATAACTGCTGGGGCCAACTTCTTATTCTACCTATTACAATTGTCTTTTGAGCAATCCGCAAAAGGGAATTTGGTCCTATTACAATAACCGACATGATCAATCCACAATGGGGATTGATCCTATGAATAATATATTAATAATAATAAGAATACTCTTTGCAGTTACAATATTTCAACACTCCCCCTTAACAAGAAGGGTATTCTTCAGCAGTATCATGCGAGAGAGAGAGGACAACATCATCAACAACATCAAGTGGGAGGAAAACATCATCAATATCATCTTGGTTGGCGTATCTATAAATCATCGGAAGTTTTCTTCATCGCCAGCGTCACAATTCTCAAAGGAATGCCATCATCATCTGCATCAATATGTATTAGTATAAAAACTGATACATCATCATCATCACAGCACAAGGCTGGCTCATCATAATACAAAACTGGCTTTACGTCACAGCTGTCAAGCTGGAAGCTCAGTACTTGTCTCATCTCAATGTCTTGCTTTACGTCACAACACTCAAGCTGGAAGCAAGATACTAGACTGGTTTTACGTCACAACTATCAAGCTAGAAGCACAGTACTAGTCTCATCTCATCGTCTTGCTTTAAGTCACAACACTCAAGCTGGAAGCAAGATACTCGTCCTGCTTTACGTCATAACCATCCAGTCGGAAGCAGGATAATAGATTGGCTTTACATCACAACTATCTAGCCAGAAGCTCAGTGCTAGTCTCATCATATCATCTTGCTTTACGTCACAACCATCAAGTCGGAAGCAAGGTACACAAGCTGCTTTACGTCACAACCATCAGGTTGGAAGCAGGGAACTTGACTTGCTTTACGTTGCAGCTATACAGCCGGAAGCATAGTACTAGTCACACATCATCTTGCTTTACGTCGCAACCATCAGGTCGGAAGCAAGGAACATCTCATCTTGCTTTACGTCTGACAACTAGGTCAAAAGCAAGGAATATCTCATCTTGCTTTACGTTTGACAACTCGGCAAGAAGCAAGGAAAATCTCATCTTGCTTTACATCTGACAACTCAGTCAGAAGCAAGGAACACATCTCATCTTGCTTTACGTCTGACAACTCGGTCAAAAGCAAGGAACATCTCATCCTTCTTTACATCTGACAACTCGGTCAAAAGCTGTATTCCATGAGCATGTAAAGAAGGATGAGATGTAAAGAAGGATGAGATGAGCTGTATTCCATGATAGGTCGAAGCACATAGAGATCCGTTATCATTACATCCGTGACATGGTACAGAGAGGAGCCTTGAAGCTCCAGTACATTAGCACGGATGAACATGTTGCTGACGTGTTGACCAAGCCCCTATCTCGTGTGAAGTTTGAGTACTTCCGAGATAAGCTTGGCATAGTCCGAAAGGACCTTCCTCATTGCAGTACTAGGGATTATGGGTTCCTCTTCATATACCTCTTCAAGCTGGCATATTTTAGATTTCTTGAGTGTTGCATCTTCATCAAAGGTCACATCCCTGCTGATCTCCATGTGATGTTGACCTGGTATATAGATTCTGAAGGCCTTGGAGACCTCACAGTATCCCACAAATATTCCCTTCTTTCCTGAAGGGTCCATCTTGTTTCTCTTTTCTATAGGTATATGAATAAACACTGGACAGCCAAATATCTTGAGATGGCTTACCTCTGGCTTCTTTCCGGTTAACATCTCTTCCGGTGTCTTGAGCCCAAGTGCACTATGGGATAATCGGTTCTGCACATAAACCGCTGCCATTGCTGCTTCTGCCCATAAGCACATAGAAAGATCTTGATCTTCACAGCTTCCAGCATGGTTCTGTTCTTCCGTTCAGCGACACTGTTCTGTTGGGGATTATAGGGAGTAGTGAGTTCCCTCTTGATTCCAACATCTTTGCAGAAGTTCACAAACTCTTTTGAAGTATATTCTCCTCCATTATCTGACCTGAGTATCTTGATTTTTCTTTCAGAAAGGTTCTCTATCAAGGCTTTGAATTCCTTAAACTTACTGAACACTTCATCTTTAGTCTTCAAGAAATATATCCAGGTTTTACGAGAGTAATC
>ML847751.1:38143-51300 GCA_009831015.1 Picea engelmannii | reverse complement strand
ATCACACCTGGGTTGCATCATTCCTCTGAATGTGTTGGATCTTGAGATCCTTCTGGATCTATGGCAAGAGATCCCTTCTCCTGCAAATACTCTTTAGGGTTTAGCCATTAAACATATGTAAGTACATACCTCCGATAGCATTTGCAGGTAGTGGCTCCATCTGGTAGCAGCGGTAATCATTACCAACTCTTAAGAAAACTTCAAGGGTGATTGCAACTGGTTCTACGGCTGCAACTGCAACTGGTACTGCAACTGCAACTGGTTCTGAGACTGCAACTGCAACTTAGGGTTTAATGAGGAAACCCTAATTTTTCAAACTTCAAATTTTGAAATTCTGATCCAGGGAATAGATGCGCTGAGCTGAGGCGAGTATACTGGTGTAGTCAGAATTTCGAAAATCCAACTTTTACCCCCTCAAACTTGATCTGCGAATTTCTGGACTGGTGCTTCTGGTTTTCTGGTACTTCTAGTACTCTAGTTTTCTGGTTCTCTGGTACTTTGTGAA
The DNA here is from genome assembly GCA_009831015.1 of Picea engelmannii. NCBI lineage: Eukaryota > Viridiplantae > Streptophyta > Pinopsida > Pinales > Pinaceae > Picea > Picea engelmannii. Next base: position 50,795 of record ML847751.1, on the reverse strand, counting down.
ACTAGGGTTTCACTTTCCAGGAGATCTAGCCACTAAAAAGGTGCGTTGAAGGTGCCAAAATGATCCTTGGGGGAGGGCGCACTTTTCTAGATGGTTTTGGGGCTGAAAAACTTCACCATCAAAAAGCCCTAATTTTCATGTACGGTAATAGTGACGTTTTTCACTTGTGAAATATGCTTCCTTTAGCTTGGCTCTGATACCATGTTAATGTTTAAGCCATTATTATAGATGTTTGCATTTCATTAGTTAACAATAGCATAATCCAAGATCACTGAGAAATACACAATCACAAGAGACACAACATTTATCTTGGGAAACCCTCTAGGGGAAGAAAACCCAGCAAAACTTCCTTAATATAAATAGCCAATACAATGCCAAGAGATCTTTTATGCTAATACAGAAAGTCCTCTCCCAGATATGCGCCACTCTCTCTCTCCTTCTCCGATAGCAGATCTGAACTTGTCTCTCAGAATGAGCAAGTGAGTTGTATCTAAGTGAGGCGCTAGCCTCCTTTCTTTATACAAGTCTGGCACGTGTGAAGTGTCTCTTCACTGGTAGGGCCGACTTCTCAAACTGGGTGGGTAAACCCACCTTTATTATATTTTTGGGTCTCTTTAATAACTATTGGGGCTGACTTCTTATTCTGCCTATTACAATTGTCTTTTGACCAATCTGCAAAAGGGGATTTGGTCCTATTACAATAACCGACATGATCAATCCACAATGGGGATTGATCCTATGAATAATATATCAATTATAATAAGAATAATCTTTGCAGTTACAATATTTCAACAACATGCATATTAAACTTCTAATGTAAATAAACAAGAGGATTAAAATGCAACAAAGCTTAGTAATCTTATCCAAATATATAACAATATCCTTACAATTGGCCAATATTAACAATGTATCCTTAAACTAGTTGAGATTATGTCAGAGGATTTGAGCTTTTGATTGCATGGTAGTAGTTGTGTGCTACTAGTTGATTGCAGGGTAGTCATGGGACTACTAGAAGAAAACATCGTGGAAGAATACCTCCCTAACTACGAGGGATTGTTGGTATTTTGGTAGCTGCGGGAGGTATTCCCTCCTGGACAATTTTTCTTAGAGAAGAAGAAGATTCCAAGAAGTCAAAGGAAGACCAATGAACACTTGAAGAACACCCCAGAAAAGAATAAAGTGAAATAGAAAACCACAGAAGAGAATTCGGCCCACGGGAAATAGCAATAAAGTGGAAATATAATTTCCAGGAAGAGAAGTCGGCCTACAGAAATAATAAAGTAAATTTGAAGACCCAGAATAAGAAGTCGTACCCAGAAAGGGGCCCAAATTAGTATAAATACAAGTCTGGGTCAGTTCGTTTGTACAATCAGACAGTTCTCCTTCTGCACTGTGCACTAGGTAGTTGCAGCAGTTTCGCTATTTCTGGTTATCTTGGAGAGTGCGCCCCACTTGGGGAAGGATATTCTTGGTGGCTATTGGTGATTTCTCTTGTGCGCTACCTCTGGAAGAGTTGCACTAAGTTTGTGTGGTACTACCCAGTTGCTTCGTGCTAGTTGCAGTTACAGTTGTTGTTGTAGTTACCCATTGCCAGTTGTGCCAGTTTAGTGGTGTGCTATCTTTCTCTAGTGATGCACCTATCGTGCGCCAGTTTTGTGGTGCTACTCAGTTGTCTACCCTGGCTAGGATTTGAAAAGAAGAGATAAGTATTTGTTATCAGGGTTTCTTCATTCTTGGTTTGGTCTTGTGAATAGAGCTTGTTCATGGTTGTATTGGAAGATTCTCTCTAAGAAAAGTTGGTTGGGTTTTTTTCTGAGTTTGGGGTTTTCCCAAGATAAATCTTTGTGTCTTCTTGTGCTTGTTAATCTGCTACTTATATATTTCAATGTGTGGTTATTGAATGTTAAAAGAAGATAAAAATGCTACGGTAAATCTAATGTTAACAAAACTAATGAAAATCTAACATGGAATCAGAACTAGTTTCCCTCATAACATTCTAACCACATGAAGGAAGATCGTGAGAATTGTCGTCGTAGTTTGTCGTTGCACAGACCTAAACTTGTCAAGATCGTTGAGCACTTATTATAAAGTTATTGGGACAAATTCCAACATAGATCAACTCGCCTTTCCCTAGAGCACCTACTACATCTAGCGCACCTGGACATTGAAATTTCTGATTCAGATTTCTAGTTTTTTCTTGTTGTTAATGTAGTGTCTCAGAGTAGATGACAAAACTGGATGGTACACTTGTATATAAGATGAGGGTACATACACTTGACAAAAGGACATTTATCCAAGCAATGACAGTAGATCCAAAGGGATCTTAGATCTAGTGCATTGAGTTTGCACAAGCTGGATTTCCTGAAGAGACGCCAAAGAATGAGCAGTCAGTGCTCATATGACAGAGTTCAGAGTTCAGTTGATCTTTCAAAAGACCACATTTTCCCGCATTTCCACCATTGTAATAAATGACCTGAGTATGAGATATTGTAAAAAGTTATTGGCCACCTAAGACCTAGGTACGAGCATGTACTCTAGAGTGTTTTTTTCCACTTGTTAATTATTTTTTTTGCCTGCCTTTGTGGGCAATTAAATAATTTCTAAGTTTTTTCACTTAGAAGACTGACTCCAGAGCTGGAGTATGTGCTGGTGGTTAGGCCTTAGCATGGAAAACCAATGCCTAGTGTCTAAATGTATATGAGCTCATACTAGGTCATCTTGATTGAGTCTTATGGAAATTGTGGCTAGGTTTGATAGGTTTTTTTAATGTTTCAGTGAATTAATTAAATTCTCGCAAAAATGGAATTTTTTAATTCTAATTCAACAAATTGTAAAAATATGGCATCAAACATTGTCAGATGCCATATTTATGGTCGTTTTCCAGTCCAGAGTATCATGTAAACCCCTATTTCCCTTCTTTCGAGACAAAAAAGTGATTATTATCACTAAAAAATGAAATTTGCTTGAAATTTACGGAAAAGAGGTGATTTAATTCATTTTTTTTTTATAGGAGAACTGGGGAACATGTTGGAAGCATGTTTTTCTTGTGTCCCCAGTTGACTGGAGGCCTAGGCAAGTTAAGCTAAGATGAGGGTGACTTCATTGGGGGATAAAGGCGCGGAGGAGATCCCAAGATGGGGACTCGACCCCACTTGATGAGATGGCGCACATCCCAAAGCTCTCACGCACCTCACCACTCCACTCTCACTCCACTCTCTCCCAATTCACTCCACCTCCACCTCCATCACTCCCCCTCCACTACCTCTCCACTCCACACATATCCCTATCCACTCATGCGCCACTCCCCTTAACCCCACACATCTTCTCTTCCACTCACACATTTCCTAAACCCTAAACACATCCCCTCTTTGGAGTTGTCACCATCTTGACTATTTAAGCATGCATACCCCTCCTCCATAGTTAGTTGGAGCTTGGGCGACCTTAGTATATATGTTTGTAATCTCTCTTTATTAATTGAATCAAAAGGCTTTGGAGTTCAAGATTGGCGTTTGGACTCAAATGTGTCGATGGAATTTATGCTTATGAGGTAATATTATTCTTAGTTTTCTTTCTCGTATTTGAATGAAGGCTATGGTAAGAATATTGCTATCCAATTAGAGTATATGGTTTACTTGTTTGTTATGCTATATGCTTGTTTAATGCATTTGATGCTTAGATTCATGTGTTAAGTTTTTGTTTAAACTAACGTGGAACAAAGTCTCTCTTGTAGGAAACACCTTTTGTGCAGGTACTTGTCAAAATCTTGGAGTTTGAAAGGCCAACCTTTGGGAGAATCAAAGTAGCTTGCTTGCTCCTTTTCTTCTCTTGAAGCACTTCAAGAAACTTCCTCCCTCTTCTTCACACCAAAGAAAGACTCCATTGCCCAAGGGTTCTTGAGGCTCAAGCAAACGCTACACAAATTGCCAAAAATATCTTCTCCCTTCTTCTTTCTTTACATGCATGTTAGTTAGATCTGTTTTAAAGGATAAATCTTAGTATCTAAGGCTGCATGCATAAGGTATTTAGATCTAGTTGCAAATTTTTCCTACTAAAGAGTAGATCTAAGCTAGTCTTTAAACAATTTTCTACAATTTTCAATTAAATCTTAAAGCTAAAAGTTGTTTCACTTACTGCCTAAAGTCAAGCTAATTGGTTGATTCATGCCTGTTGTTTTTTTGGGACAGCAAACAGAAGCAACTGAGAGAGCTCAGTTTAGGCTAGTTTAAAATTTTTGCCGTAGAAAATTTTCAGAAAAATTTTTGGTAATTTTCCTCAAGTTTTAGTTAGTCTTTTAAACTCTTTTTCATCATATTTTAATAAGCTTTGTTTGTTGTTTTCTTGCAGCAATAATAGGTACAAGGGGAGATTCCGTCAATTTTGGCGAAAGCAAGGCTTTTGGAGCATCTCGAGGGGTTTCTACTTCGTCAAAGAAGTTCCTTCATTTATTCTTTCTTGTAAATTTTCAAGATCCAATGTTTATAAGGATCCAATTTCTCAAGGAGAAACTCAAAGGGAACTTAGCTCTCATTGTAATAGGTGCAATAAAAGCGGGCCCTTTTGTACCTAGTTTTTCCATTCTCATTAGGGGGATTTGTGTGTCTTGGTTTGACTTTCTTTCTGTTGATGCATGTCTAATCTCTTGATCTCAAACACACATACAAGTTAAGTGAATCTAAAACACATAACACTCACATTCCACATGCATGTTAATTAAAAGGAACTTTCAATTTTTTATGCATGTTAGTTTAGACTTCTTTGTTTACTATCAAAAATAAGTCTTGCAATCTTTCAATTTCCAAGTATCTTGCAACTTCTTTTTTCAGTGAAAAAGCAAGGTACAAAGTTTGTCTCTTTCAGTCTTGCAAGTTTTCTTTTCAGTTACAAAGCAGGGTACAAAGTTTATCTCTCTCAAGTATTGCAAATAAACCTTGTTTGTAGTCTAATTAGGGAAATCTCTGAAGTTGTTAGCTCAAATGCGCGGAAAAACGCCTAAGGGTGACCTGTGAAGTAAGACGGGCCCTCTCGAGACCTGGTTTTCCCACCCGTTTTGGACATCCAGCACCATTAATGAGCTTACTGGTGAGACCTCTTGGGTTTTGATAAGTTCTCCGCAAGTTTCCAAACAAAGAGCCAGCCTCTAAAGAGGCCACATTTTTCTCATTAACTCAACTTTAATTTACCTTAATAAAGCACTCGATCAACAATTGCCCACAACTCCTTTTAAAGCATTGGTACAACTGGTATATCTTTATGTGACCAATCTTTTACATTCATGCAATTGTGTAACAGATATGCTTAAATCCTGCAGATTTGGTATCCTTTGATATATGCATGCTTATGGACAAGTACTTTATGTGATTATCTCAAATGATGATGATGAATGTTAAATGTTGAATGGTTTTTTTTTATTTAAAGCAATAAACTCCTAGAAATAAGTTCTTTTGCTTTGTTAATTTAAACGAGCCTCGGATTATTTTTATAGGGACTACCCCCCTTGGCTTCGCTAGGAGTTGGCCCATACTGAGGAGTTGAGGATCAGGTGACAGCACCTTGACTCAAAATTTGCCCCCAAGGACACACCAAGTAGATTGAAGGTTTCTTCCACGTTACCCTAGGTGTGTATAAGGCGGCAACAACTCCAATTATCAAACCCTAAGGGGAAACTAGCTACTAAGATGTAGGTAACCCTAGGCCTTAGTAGATTTCCTCCCTCTCTAACTCAATGATGAACCAAAATCAGTTAAGATGAGGCAATGGATACTAAGATGTTGTGATGGCAAGGCCTTAGCTCATGCTTCAAGAAAAATGGCCCTTGAAAAAGATCTAATAGGTGAAAGCTTTTGAAGCTAGGACAATAACATGTGCTAGTCTTCCTAGGGTTTAATCAAGCAATTTCATAATCTTGAATGTAAATGCAAGACAAATAAAACTATAACCATTCAATTAAGATCGAGCCCAATGGGTGACTAGTGTCCAGGAATATTGTAAATGAAATGCTAGACATCTCCTAGAGTCTTGCGGAATTCTGTCAAGTCTAAGTAGTTTTTTTTACTTTTTTAAATTATCCAATTAATGGTAATTTTAATTAATTTTGATGTAAAAACGTAAAAACTAGGTCTTAGAGGATTTTGATAGGGATGTGAGTACTCAAAAGAAATGGAATGGGACCCCCTACAACCTTGGACCAAGTTTCAGCACAATTGGACACGTTTTTCTAAGTCATTTTCCATGAGGAGTCCAAGTCAGTCTTGAGTCAACAATTTAATTGTTTAATTTGGCTAAGTCAAAAATGCCAAAAATTGTAATATTAGCAAAAAGGTTAGAGAAAGAGTGGGAGATGATGCCTAACCCTTTTCCTAAGTTAGAGAAACACTTTTCTAACTTAACTCAACCCCCCACACCTAGCCACCACCTCACTTCACTCATCCCCATAGGGAAGTTGCGCCCCCCTTGGTGAGGAAAACACCCAATCTCAAAAAATAATTTAAAGGAACACCTAAGCTCGTAAAGAGCGCCCCCCTAGTGACTCAACATGATGTTTGACTTGTCAAAAAGGTGTTTCCCCTCACCCTCACTCATTCCTCACAAACCCTAGATGACTAAAACCCTAAAAGTGCGCCCTCCTTGAGATCATGAGATCTTTTGGGTGAGTGACACTTGGAACTCATCCAAGAGGGGTCACTCTTGCCTCTCAAGTATAAAAAAAATGCCTACCCTCCCTCATTTCACATATATTCTCATTGTACTGTTACTATACCCAAATCTCTCCCACTCTTCTCTCTCTCCCATCTTGCTCTCTCTCATTTCTCAAGCTTGTAGCAAGTATTTGCTCAATCTTGCTATTAATAAAGCAATCTTTGGAGGAAATTGTTGGCATTAGGAGTCTTCTTGGTGCTTGGCTTGGATCTACTTTGGAGGTGACTTGCATTTTGGTTCATTTTGAGTTTTAGCTTGAAGATTTAGAGTAGGAGATCCAAGCAAAGTACTTTGCTTGGATAGATCTATTAGAATATGAAAGATGTGTGCTCGTTTTTCCATTGACAATACCCTTGTCACCCAACCATAGGCCGAAGCCACCCTTCAAGCACCTTAAACTTGACAGAGAATCATTCCGGAAGCAAACCCTAGGCTAGATAGCCAAACAAAGGGTAGCGCACCTTTCCCCAAGGATAGTGCATCAACAAGAGTTGATCAGATAATCCAAACCCTAACCAAGAGATAGTCCAAGCCAAACGTGATCTGCTAGCTACAGCAGCTGCAATGGCATCTCTCCTCAAACCTACGCACAAGACCGGGCACTGCAGTGCGCACAAGTTGTTGCTCTGCAATTTTGAGGCTACCTGCCAGAATGAGAATTGGCCTCCTGGATTTATACTAATTCTGGCTAACTATCTGGGCCGACTTCTCATTCTGGGTATCTATTTGTTCAGTATATATTATTATTTTTGGCTGACTTCTTCTCTTGGAGGCTAATAACCTAATATAAATTATCTTCTTGAGCCGACAAGTCTTCTACGGTTATTAGCCAACTCATTAGGGTTTCTTCTTACTTCCCAGAGTATTCTATTCTCGTCAAGTTTACACGTGGAGGTAAATACCTCCTGCATCTACCATAATATCAACACTCCCTCCTAGCTAGGCAGGTATTACAGGTAATGGTCTTGAGCACAAAACATACCATTCACCCGGTAGCATCAACATAGATATATAGACTAGATCATGAGCACCATCATCATCATCAGTTGCATCATCTCTCGAAACCATACTCTATCTGAGTAATCAGACATGATGCTCACTCCACAGAGTGATACAAGAGCCATTCTTCTAATCTAAAAGAGTAAATGCTCTAAACCATTTTCCGTTTGGGAAATCTCTGTCCTTTGATTATCCATCTAACTGATAATCATTTACCAAACTGTTGATAGTCTTCAAGGTAATCAGAACAAAATAGAACACAAATGTGTCTATCCATAGTAGTACGTAACTACAATCCAGTGGTACACTACCACACCAAGTAACAAACAAGTACTTGATCAGTAACATATAGTTACGAACAGTGGAACACATCCACCACAGTTGTATACATCTACTGTCATACAGTCTTCATAACAATCATCTAATATCAACCTGCACAGAAACAATGTTATGATATAAACTAAATCATCTAGGCCAACTTTCACTCACATATGTGAGATCTGAAAGAATATCTGCCCTCAAAAGGTAAAACATCAATGATGAGTTGTCTGGACTATTCTTCTCAAGCAAGGAAGAATAACTGTCCTGATTTCTGAACCCGGACCATTCCCCACCCTAGGCCATTCTTCCTACACTAATCAAAGTGCACCCTGCAGAGAATGTATAAACCCTAAGGAATCCTTGTCCCTGATTGTTGAGCCTGGACCATTCCCCACCCTGGGCCATTCCTCCTACACTAATCAAAGTGCACCCTGGAGAGAATGTATAAACCCTAAGGAATGACTGTCCGGACTATTTCCCCTGTTAACCACGAGAGGAAAAGATTGTCCTGTATCAACCTCCAAAAAAAACCATTCCTCATGTTAACCACAATGAGAAATCGCTGTCCGGCGAGGCGGGCCAGTCTTCTTGAGTAACCCTAAAAAAAAAACACTGCCTTAGACCATTCCCCATGTTAACTACAATTGGAAGTCGTTGTCTAAGATACATCAGCAATCTGGACCATTTCCCATGTTAACCACAATGGGAAATCGCTGTCCGTCAGAAATTTCAATCCACCTTCTGAACTGGAAAGGAAACTGCTCATCCTGGACCGTTTTTCGAACTGAAAAATGACTGTCCATAAATCAATACATACCAGTGCTCCCTCCCAACCTGGGAGTCATCTCTTCCTTTTTCAATAAGGAAGTTGTCTCCACGAGCTCCAGCTTGAGTACGCAAACTCTTTCATCTTGGATAGAAGCTTTACCAAAATGTCTACTTATCTGCTCATCTGTGGAGATATGTATTGGAGAACCACTTTCTCCCTTCTGGACTTCATCACGAATAATGTAATGCTTGATTTCAAATGTACTTTGGTTTGGAACACTGGTTTTCATGTAGCTCTGATCAATAGAGTATATCATAATTGGAAAACTGGAACATATCCATGTGGCACTTCTTCTGTCATCATGAGATCTGATCTACTGATTAATCATCTTGATACAATGCCTTGTTATAGGAAATCTTCACGACGCTTCTGTTGTGCACTGGAGGTTCTCCGCCAAGTTATCTTCTTCTATTTGCATACAAGAGTCTCTTTCTGGTATGCCTCAAAGCCTTGAGATTGCTCTTCATATGCTCTTTGCTCAATTGCTCTAGAGAACAATCTTTGCATTCATCTGATGTACAACTCCAACTCATGGATGTTGCAGATGATATAATGACTCATGTAGAGATATGTCTGGTTTGCTGGAACGAGCAATCATCATAGTCTTCTCCCTCCATCTGGGAAAACCTCTAGTTCTGGATCTTTCAATGCTTTCATTCATAAGTCTTCCATACATTGTTCTTCATCACGACTTTTAGTTCCTCTGCTTGATTGCTTTTATTGAGTTTATATCAGGCTGACAATCTTGTGATCCTTGATACAATGACTGGTTGTTCTGGCTTCTCTTTCTTTCTTGGAATCTTCATGTTCTTCCTCATGTTTAGCTCTTAGGTCCATGGAGTAGATTCCATGCCCTAAAGATTCCATTTCTTTCTTTCATCACAGGATCACGGATGTGGATGGACAACCAGGGATACTTTAAAGCTTCTCTTCGAAGAAGACTTCTTCTGAGGTTGAACTGGACACGTATTGTCTTTCATGGCTGCTACCATGGATATATACTTCATCATCTTCAATGGATCATAGGATTAGATCCCTCCTAATCCTTGCTTCATGTATGAGTGCATATAATCGGCTCCCTCCGTCTAACAGAGTCCATGCTTCCATCTGCATCCTTATTGTCTTCTGCAATATATAATTGGCTCTCTTTGTCTAACAGAGTCCATGCTTCCAAAACATCATAAGTCTTTCTCCAATTTCCTCTTGATTGCTGACTTCTTTTTGTCTTTGCTTCTTCTAAGTCTCTTCATGATTGATTCGACTTATCTTGCAATAGCTTCCACATGATTTGTATTTCATCCTTTCATGTGTATTATCTAATGATATCCATCCTTATCTTGTTGTTCTTCTATAGGTATAGTTCTTCTTGGAACACATTATCTTCCAAGAGATAGATATACAAGATATGTACAGAGACGATGCAAACAAGATATGTACAAGCAATAAGAAGAGTATTGTTACCTTTAGAAGAAGAAGTCTCTTCCATCCTGCTTAGTCTTCTTTGTAGGTTCCTTTTCTTCGACAATTGATGCTTCATGTTTCTCCTTCCTTTTCTTTAGCTCGGGACAATGATTCTTGTAGTGAACACACTTTCAACATTTGAAGCATTGTATTTCTGAAATGTCTTTCTCTTGATCTGTCTTCTTCTTTGAACCAAACTTCCTTTTGTTCCTGAAGTTCTTGAATCTTGTTGTGAAGGCTTGATCATCGTACTTCTTTTGGGGTTTCTCTTTTGCACTGATCCTTGATTCTTCTTGAGCACGGCAAGTCCAAAGTTCTTCAAATGTCAGATACTCCTTTCTTGTGTTCATGCTTGCGGCAAATGCATCCCACGTTTTGGGAAGACCATTGAGTACTATGTTTATTAATTCCTTCTCTGAAGTGATCTCTTCAATAGCTTGTAGTTGATCTCTTAACTGGGAGATCTTCACAAAGTATGATGTTATGTTATCATCATCATTCATCTTCATGTTACGGAGCTCATTCTTCAGACTCATTATTTGTCCAATGTTTCTGACTGAGAAGAGGTTTGTTAGGACATCGTACATCTTCTTCGATGAGTCAAGATGGGAGATGTAGGGTATCAAGTGGTCTTTTATGGATTCCACTATGATACTCATAGCATTGATGTCACCGTCTTTGAACTTCTCCATAGCTGCAACGTTCTGCGATTCCTTCTCTTTTCCTTCTTCAAACTTTTTTTTCACGATATCCAACATCTTATTCTTGGTAAGGATGAGGTCAATCCTTGTCTTCCACGCTCTGAAGTTAGAAGCTCCATCTAACTTGTTCTCTGACTGCATAGCATAAGTCATGATTGCTTTGACTTGGTCAAACCCTAGATTTAACCAAAAAAAAACTCAAACTTCACGTCTTGGCTTTCTGAGAGTACCAGGAGATGCGCTAGGCTAGGGCGCACTGATCTATCCAGAGATTAGGTCAATCCCTTCATTTAAGGTTCCTCAACAAGAGGATTAGGGTTTCTGCAACTGCACCTGCTAGTAACCCTGCGGCAATGTCTTGGACACTGCTCCTACTAGTAACCCTATCGACAGTTCCTCAACAAGCTCAATATCTTAGCGGCTATGCTTCCTTCTAGCGTTTAGACTGAATGAAGGAGGTGTGGGCCTATAACCTGTTAGAATATGAAAGATGTGTGCTCGTTTTACCATTGACAATACCCTTGTCACCCTACCATAGGTCGAAGCCACCCTCCGAGCACCTTAACCTCGACAGAGAATCATTCCGGAAGCAAACCCTAGGCTAGATAGCCAAACAAAGGGTAACGCACCTTTCCCCAAGGATAGCACATCAACAAGAGCTGATCAGATAATCCAAACCCTAACCAAGAGATAGTCCAAGCCAAACATGATCTGCTAGCTGCAGCAGCTGCAATGGCAGCTCTCCTCAAACCTGCGCACAAGACTGGGCACTGCAGTGCGCACAAGTTGTTGCTCTGCAATTCTGAGACTGCCTGCCAAAATGAGAACTAATCTCCTGTATTTATACTAATTCTAACTAACTGCCTGGGCCAACTTCTCATTCTGAGTATCTGTCTGTTCAGTATATATTATTATTTCTGGCCGACTTCTTCTCTTGGAGGCTAATAACCTCATATAAATTATCTTCTTGAGCCGACAAGTCTTCTAGGGTTATTAGCCAACTCATTAGGGTTTCCTCTTGCTTCCCGGAGTATTCTATTCTCGTCAGGTTTACACGTGGAGGTAAATACCTCCCACAGCTACCATAATATCAACAAGATCTATGGTAGTATTGCCATAGATCTTATGTGAAGTAGTTTCATTTCCTTGGCAAAGTATTTTATTAATCTTTTGGGATCTACTCACCTCCTGTTGACCGCCTATTCAACTAGGGGGTCAACTCCATGTGCCATGAAGATATGCATCATCAGATGCAAGTATGTTGAAGACATTTTGGTTCTACTTGGGCATTTTATGCCTCCAGCACAAAATTTTGTAAACGAAATTTCCGCACCCCTGCGTGGGTTAATAATGTAATAAGTCTGCATGGATCATAGTTAGGTCAGGTACCTTGGGATGTTTTCATTAGGAGAGTTCCTTTCACGAGGGTTTTTTATCCTCAGGTTGTCAACTGGGCTTTTCAGCCTGGTTGATTTCCCATGAGTTTTTCCCTCATGTTGTCTCCCTTATGCACACTTGCAGACGTGAGCTAAGTCCGGCTCACTTAGTGTGCCCTCGGAGACACAATGTCTAAGTCCCTGCCCACACTGTCACCTTGACAGGAACTTCTTCCGTCTAGGCTTACTCCTAGGGAAGCCAAGGGGGG
>ML847751.1:9183-19934 GCA_009831015.1 Picea engelmannii | reverse complement strand
CTTTTGCCTCTTTGCCCTCTTTAGGCATCAAAAGTGAGACCTAAGATCCAAGGGATGAGATCATCCCTAATCAAAGGCTAAGATCACTCCGAGTAAATGTGATCTCATAAACCCACTTTTGCCTAAATTCCCTAAGTCACTTTATGTCACCTCAAAATCACAAAAAGTGTGATTTAATGTTCACTTTACCAAAAAGTGACATTTTGCACTTTAACCAAAGTCAAGTACAAAATAGACATAAATGACTAAGGACAAAAAGCCAAATGACTTTCCCACATGTGCTAAGAAGGGATAACACATGGGGAACACCTCCTCAGGTACACAAATCAACAAATATTTCCCACACCTTGCTAAGAGATTGGCTATGCCATCCATGCAATATCGTGAAGCCTAGGTTTAAATTTCTTTTATGTTTTTACATTTAATTGTTTGCCCCACTTCTCCCATAAAGAGAAGGTTGAGTGGCTAGTTTAGCTATTTCCTTTCAAGTATTTTTTATTTCACCCACCTTCGCACAAATCGATAGGCTTGTCCTCCACCTTGTCCCATTGTTGTGAAGTTGCCAAGGAATTCTTTTTTGCCCAAATTTGTCCTTGAGACAAAGTTGTGTGGCTAAGCATTGTTATATTTCATTTCAAGTTATTTAATTCATTAATTTTCACCCAGCATTTCCTTTTGGTTGAAGGGATAGGGATTTGGGGTTGTAACACAGTCTAAGCTTGTATCTCTCACACTTTAATCCCCCCTAACTCAATAGAGACTTAAAATTTATTAAAATCAACCAACTACATTCACAACATTGCACTTCAAGTTTAGCTATTCAATTTCAGAGCAATCTTAATTTTCAAGTTGTGCAATTTTACTTTCAAAGTAGTCTTACTTTTCAAGTTGTGCAATTTTACTTTCAAAGCAATCTTACTTTTCACGTTGTGCAATTTCACTTTCAAAGCAATCTTACTTTTCATGCTATTTTAGCAAGTTCTTTCCATTGTGGATAATTACATGTATTGAAGCATCTTTGTTTTTTATGCATTTGGAAATAGTTGTCTAAAGTAAAAGATCATTTCATTGTTAAATTCATTGTGTAGAAATTTCATGTCTTATTTCATGTTGTAGATATATATTTAATTGCTCATCTCAGTATGTAAACTTTGGGTATATTTTAGGCACTGGTCTATTTATTGTATTGTTAAAGAAAAGGATTGCCTGTCATTCAAAGTTGCATTTGCATTGTTTGCTTGTCCTTGGGTTGGGTTTCCCTAAATGAAAACCAAACTAACTTCTAAATCTTTAATTAAAACTTAACATAGTTAAATAGGGTCTACCCCCCTTGGCTTCCCTAGGAGTGAACCTAGACGGAAGAGGTCCGGATCGAGGTGACAGTGGGTCTAGACTTAGACTTGTGCCTCCAAGGACACACCAAGTGGGTTGGAGACTTCTCCACGCTTGTAGGTGTGTATAAGGACAGCAACAGGCTCATTAAGGGAGTTCCCAGTAGCAAGCCCATCCCCAAGGAAAACGACTTACTAGGGCACAATGTCAACCACCAAGGTGAAGCAGGGAAAAAGGCATAATGTCCAAGCACATATCATGAAATCTAGAGCAATCTAAGATACAACATAATCAAATGGATTAAATATTGAAATGATGCTCACCATAATACTGACTTGTACCTCATGGAGCAAGGCCCACTGCCTTTCGAAAGCCAGCTGGTGTGGTGGATGCCATCTACAAAACTGTGACCATCTGTGGTGGTGAGTGGGTTTCCATTTGTGCAAAAGGGTATTGTTGGTCACTTAGTCTCTCAGCACTCCATATCTGCAACCTGAGGGCCTCGAGACATGATCTCCTTAGTTATCCACAAAATTTGGATAACATGACCAAAATTCGAGCAGTTTTGACCCCGGAAGTGAACCATTGAAGACTAGTTTCCAAGAAAAACTTTGTAAAACTTGTAGATCTTGTTCATAAAAGATCACAAAGTATCCCAAAAAAGAAAGAAAGGCATTGTAAAGTCAAATTAATAAAATAAGTGGAGCTAAGGAGGCCTCACTCTTTACTCTTTCCCCCTAAGTGGGGAACCGGTGTTGTGGTATGTTCTACCTCTTTGTGCTTGTTTTCCTTTTTGCTTAAATTTTAATCTATCTCACAACTAAAGATCAAGTAAAAGGAACCACAATCATAATCTTAAAGCACTACAATCTTTAGATTAGATTTCTATTCTTGCAAAATAATCTTTTAATTGCTTAATTAGTGTCATCTTGCAATCTTTCAATTCTTTTTTATTTACTTTTGCAAATAAACCCGTCCCCTCAGCTCCTCTGAAAAGAGGTTGGACAGTAGTAATTAATCTCACATTTACTTTCTGCAAAAAAAAATTAGTTTTTATATTTTTGCAAAAAATAAACTTTTCCCCTCAACTCCCGGGTGTATGCTTTGAACCCTTGCGAGCCTAGCTCGATCTGGGGAACTCATCAGAACCGGGGCTGGTCAGTGTAGAACAGATTAATTAGGACAATCTCAATAGGAGTTATCTTGATGTTAGCAAAACTACATGAAGGGAGAGTGTGAAGTCAAACGGAAACTTTGAGATCTAGGTTCTCCCCGTGTTGGACCTCTAGCACCTTCATTGAGCTTGTTGGTGAAGTCTTTGGACTTCGGCAAGTTCTCTGCAAATTTCCAAGCAAAGAGATAGCCTCTGGAGAGGCCACACATTAGTTTAGTTTATTTTACAAGCAATTTCAAAATAATAATCACTCAACACTCAATCAACACTAAAAATTTCAAAGGCATCTCCACAAGGTACTCTACATACTCAGCAACATAACATACGATCTCATTATTGGCACTAGTCTCAATTTCTATATTTTAAGAAGCCATTTGCTTCAAGTATGCACTTTTGCAAAACATTATCTTTATCTTGAAGTATCCTTTTTTTGCTCATTGTTATTTACTTCCTAGCATCTACATTTATCTAATTGTATCTTATTTAAGTATATTGTTGAGTTGAAGCATTTATTTCATAAGCATTTTATGGTGAATGAATAATATATGCTGCCAGTCCAAGATTTTATCGTGTGTATTGTCTATTGCAATAAACATCTAGAATATTAAATTGCTTAGATTTAGATTTGAGCCTTTGTATTTTCTTTAGGGACTACCCCCCATGGCTTCGCTAGGAGTTGGCCTAGATGGAGGAGTCGAGGATTAGGTGACAACACCTTCACTCGATACTTGCCCCCAAGGACACACCAAGTGGATTGAAGATTTCTTCCATGTCACCTAGGTGTGTATAAAGGTGACAACATTTTTTTGGCGTCATTGACGTCGATAAATATTTCTATTCCCAGAATACTACCTTTGTTTTCTTTCTCATTTTTACTTAAGTTTTTTTTTATGCTTGTTTTCTATCTTTAATAGACTCAATCATCTGGCGATGCCACTAATTCCTAACTTGACTAAGTATTCTACAAGTCGAAATTCACAAGGCTTGGTCAATTTCTTCCTTGTACCTGAGAAGGTTTACCAGAGGAGATTAGCCAAACTTGCTTCTCATAGAGTCCTTGATCAATTAGCATCTAAGTCTATTTCTGATACACAGTTGCTTTTTGATAAAGTTTCTAGTTTAGATTTAAATTTTGAAGAAAAAGAAATAGATGATTATTTTAGTCCTTTAGATTTTTCTGCAATAAATGGTTACCCTCATGCTATCTCTGAAAAAGCAATAGAAAAATTACCTGCTTTCCAAGGAAATAATGTTGTTACTGCTAAATCTCATATTAAAGTGTTTTCCTTCTGCATTAACAAGTGTAGCAGTGCAACTAACAATCACCAAGATAGCAAGATGAAACTTTGCCTTGTCCCTAGAAGAAGATGCCTTTGATTGGTTCTCTAGCCTAGATGACAACAAGTATTCTAAAATCAAAGATCCAATAGATGGTTTCACGGAAAGTTGGGGTGACAAAAAAGAACATAGACATTTGTTGGCAGCCCTCCGCAGTAGAAAAAAGAATGAAAATGAGACAATGGAGGAGAATTCAACAAAAAATTTAATCAGTTGGTTACTAGTCTCCATACAAATTATAAGCCTCTAGCTGCTTAATATTCTCATATATTACGTTGATTCCTTCAATGAGGAGATCAGATATCAACTTAGAAATAAAGAGCCTGCAAACCTTAAAGCTGCCCAAGAAATGGCCATCAAAATTGATAAAACTATGCAAGCTTGAGGAAAGTCTAAGCTTCTAGGTTTTATAAGGGGTGCTCCTTCTAAGCAGTCAGAGTCTAAAGATAAGGTAGTAGCTTCAGATAGCTAAGATACTTCTTATTATCCTCTAAAGGCTATAACAGAAATGGTGAAAAGAAGGGAAGCCAACCATGCAACACAACTTAGAGCCATGCAAAATAGGTTGATAACCATGGAAAGAGCTCAAAACAATAGATTCCAACCTAGAGTCAACAATGAAAAGTGGCTAAAGAAGAGTCCTCAAGAACAAAGGCCACAAAATCAATTGGAATCTATTAATGTGGTGAATGAAGAAGTCCCTCCTTTCTGCAGAGCTTGTGAAGATTACCATGAAGAGTCCACTTGTCCAGTTTTTTTCCAAGCCAATGAACAAGGGTATCTTGAAACAAGCAACTTTGTGGGATATTCAAGAAATTTTGAGCATATAAATAATGTAGGCAAACCACACACTTTAGCAATGGATCATTGGATCCAAATGAAGGAGAGAAGTGAACATGCCAATGAAGTAATTGAAGAATATGATAATGCAACCAAATTGTATGGCAAAAAACCTACACTAGAGAAAATCTTGGAAATGCTTATAGATTTAAAGGAATAACTTATCAAAACAAAGGGAATGAGAATAAACCAAATCAAAACATCCCCAAATCGCCAACTCAAAGTATTCCTAAAGTGATCACTCCTCCAAAGCTAAACATTGACCTAGGCAATTGGATATCAAATGCCAAAGTGTTGGTATCAGTGTCAGATCTCCTCAAGATTCCTTCACAGAGGGAAAAAATTCTAAAAGCCATCAATGCTCCCAATGATAAAATTCTTGTCAAGTATCAAGAAAAAGATAAGAAGCACCCTAAAGATCCACCTGTTGCTTTAACTAGCAGGGATTGGACCAAAGAAGAAAATCCTCCTTTCTTTGTTTCCTTGACAATAAATGATCTTAGGTTACATAATTGTATGTATGATTTGGTGCTTCATCAAATATCATGACCAAAAGCACCAGCAACCAATAGGGAAGCCGGTCGGGAGGAACGAGGATTGGGAAGCGCTAGCGTCTACTCTACTTTACTTTCCCATCTTTCAAGCAGCTTACTACCATTCCACGACGATCGATTAAGGAACGGTTCTCCTCTCAACGACGCGATCATGGAAAGGTTGGGCCTTAAGATTACAAGGCCTTATCACAATCTGTGTGCTATGGATTCTAGGGAGATTGAAACCCATGGAATCATCATAGGTTTGCAAGTTAAGTTGGCTTTCCACCCAGATGTTGCCTTTAAAATGGATGTGCTTGTGAATGATGTTCCTGATGCTCGGGGAATGCTCCTATCTAGAAAGTGGGGAGCTACCATGTGAGGTTGCCTTAATATGGATCTATCTTATGCAACTATCCCTTTACCTCCTCCATCAACTGAGTACCATATAGAAGATCCTAAAGAACCTATGAATCAATTCATTTGTCATATGACTGACATGGGTAGCTTTTCAGTATGTTCAAACTTCCTAGCTCCAGTTAAAGATTAATTTAAGGATGAAAAAATCAATGATAGAGCTTAGAAAATGAATTTTGATGGTGCGCATTCAGGGTCAAGTAAAGGGGCAGGGATTGTGTTAAAATATCCAACAAGGCAGTCATACAATTTTGCTTTCAGGTTAGAGTTTGATGCAACCAACAATGTGGCTGAGTATGAAGCCCTCTTACTAGGTTTAGAAATTGCCAAAGATATGGGAGACAAAATTATGAACATGAAAGGTGACTTTGATTTGGTAATTCTTCAAGTGCAAAGTAAATTTGCATGTAAGAGTGAAAGGTTAAAAATATATAGAAATATTATCTGGGATACCATGGAATTATTTGATGTTATAGACCTCATTTCAATTCTTAGAGAGCATAACAGTTTGGCAGACAGTCTGGCAGTGTCAGCTTCAACCCTCCAGCCTTCAGAAGATTTGTTGAATGGTAAAGGAAAAACGGAAATAAATTTCAGAGCTTTAGTTCCGGATAATATAGATCATTGGCAAGTTTTCAGGAACGATGAACATATTATAAGGTTTATCCATAAATTTCAAGAATTTTTTGGTTTCAATGTCAATTATAAGGAAGAAGGAAAGGAATATTCTGAGGAAGAGAATCCCATAAAAAATCCAGTTACTGCGAGAATCATGGCTTTAGAGAAGATCTTTGAGAGGCATGACATGAATAAAAAGAAAAAAGAAGTAATAAAGCCTAGTAGCTACAATGAAATAAATATTGGGACAGTTAAGGAACAAGGGTTAATAAAAATTGGAAAAGGTACCTCAGAAAATAAAGGAAAGAACTAATAAGTCTTATTCAAGCGTATAGGGATGTGTTTTCCTTTACATATGATGAACTTAAAGCATATAAAGAAGATGTGTTTCAACACACCATCCCCCTCAAAGAAGACACTAACCCCTTTCAAAAAAAACTTAGGCAAATAAATCCTAACTTAGCACCTTTGGCACAAGTTGAACTTAAGAAAATATTGGATGTTGGCATCATTGCACCAACTAGACATTCATCATGGTGCTCTAACTTAGTAGTGGTCAGAAAGAAGAATGGGGAGATAAGATTATGCATAGAATTTAGAAATATAAATTTGGCATGCATCAAAGATAACTATCCCCTACCCAATATGGAAATTTTATTGCAAAGGGTTACAAGATCTAAGATAATGTCCATGTTGGATGGGTTTTCTAGCTATAATTGTTAAGGCTTAAGCTATTATTATGTTTCTTTTCATTTCACTAGATAACAATAGCATAGATAGGATCACTGAGAAATACACAATCACAAGAGACACATCATTTATCCTGGGAAACCCTCATGGTGGAGAAAACCCAGAAAAACTTCCTTAATATAGATAGCCAATACAATGCCAAGACATAACTCAAACAAATACAGAAAGTCCTCTCCCAAGAATGTGTCTCTCTCTCTTCTTTCTTCTCCAACTACAGCTCCGAACTTGTGCTCTGATGAACAAGTGAGTGTGTGTACAAATGAGGCGCTGGCCTCTTTATTTATACAATCTGGCAAGTGACTTTTCACTAGCAAGGTCGACTTCTTATTCTGGGTGGTTATAACCACCTTTCATATATTCTGGGGCCGACTTCTTATTCTGCCTGTTACAATTAGGGTTTTACTAATTCGCAAAACGGGATTTGGTTATTTACAATACCCAACATGATCAATCCGCAAAAGGGGATTGATCTAATGAATAATACATCAATAATAAATAGAATACTCTTTGCAGTTACATTATTTCAACAATAATCAGGTGTTGGTTAGAAAGGAGGATCAAAACAAAACTACATTCACAACACCTTGGGGCACTTTTGAATATTTAAGGATGTCTTTTGGCTTATTAAATGCAGGTGCCACGTTTCAGAGAGCAATGGGTTTTTCCTTCAAAGAATTGATGGATAAAATCATTGAAATTTATCAGGATGACTTACCGGTTTTCTCTAAAGATAAATAAGATCATGTGGGTCATCTTAGACAGGTTTTTGAAAGAGGTCGCAAGTATGGCATCTCACTAAATCCTGTTAATGTTTAAGTCATTATTATAGATGTTTGCATTTCATTAGATAACAATAGCATAATCCAAGATCACTGAGAAATACACAATCACAAGAGACACAGCATTTATCTTGGGAAACCCTCTAGGGGAAGAAAACCTAGCAAAACTTCCTCAATATAGATAGCCAATACAATCCCAAGAGATCTCTATGCTAAAACAGAAAGTCCTCTCCCAGATATGCGACACTCTCTCCCTCCTTTGCCCGTAACAAATCAGAACTTGTCTCTCAAACTGAGCAAGTGAGTTGTTTCTAAGTGAAGCGCTAGCCTCCTTTATTTATAACAGTCTGGCATGTGTGAAGTGTCTCTTCACTGGCAGGGCCGACTTCTCAAACTGGGTGGGTAAACCCACCTTTATTATATTTCTGGGTCTCTTTAATAACTGTTGGGGCCAACTTCTTATTCTACCTATTACAATTGTCTTTTGACCAATCCGCAAAAGGGAATTTGGTCCTATTACAATAACCGACATGATCAATCCACAATGGGGATTGATCCTATGAATAATATATCAATAATAATAAGAATACTCTTTGCAGTTACAATATTTCAACACTCCCCCTTAACAAGAAGGGTATTCTTCAGCAGCATCATGCGAGAGAGAGAGGACAGCATCAAGTGGGAGGATAGCATCATCAATATCATCTTGGTTGGCGTATCTATAAATCATCGGAAGTTTTCTTCATCGCCAACATCATCATTCTCAAAGGAATGCCATCATCATCTGCATCAATATGTATTAGTATAAAAACTGATACATCATCATCATCACAGCACAAGACTGGCTCATCATAATACAAAACTGGCTTTACGTCACAGCTGTCAAGCTAGAAGCTCAGTACTTGTCTCATCTCAATATATTGCTTTACGTCACAGCACTCAAGCTGGAAGCAAGATACTCGTCCTGCTTTACGTCACAACCATCAGGTTGGAAGCAGGATACTAGACTGGCTTTACGTCACAGCTATCTAGCCGGAAGCTTAGTGCTAGTCTGATCATATCATCTTGCTTTACGTCTAACAACTCGGCCAAAAGCAAGGAACATCTCATCTTGCTTTACGTCTGACACTGGGTCAGAAGCAAGGAACATCTCATCTTGCTTTACGTCTGACACTGGATCAGAAGCAAGGAACATCTCATCTTGCTTTACATCTGACAACTCGGTCAGAAGCAAGGAACATCTCATCTTGCTTTACGTCTGACAACTCGGTCAAAAGCAAGGAACATCTTGCTTTACGTCTGACGACTAGGTCAGAAGCAAGGAACACATCACATCTTGCTTTACGTCTGACAGCTAGGTTAGAAGCAAGGAACATCTTGCTTTANTATGCCAAGCTTATCTCGGAAGTACTCAAACTTTACACGAGATAGAGGCTTGGTCAACACGTCAGCAACCTGTTCATCCGTGCTAATGTACTGGAGCTTCAAGGCTTCTCTCTGTACCATGTCGTGGATGTAATGATAGCGGATCTCTATGTGCTTCAACCTGTCGTGGAATACAGGATTCTCTGTCATCTTTATGCAGCTCTGGTTGTCACATAGAATCACGGTTGCTCTCATCTCCAAGTCAAATAGGCCGGTCAGCAACTTTCGAAGCCATATAGCTTCGTAGCTAGCAAAACATGCAACAATGTATTCTACTTCCGCTGTGCTGAGAGCAATACTAGATTGCTTCCTACTCTACCATGAGATCATAGCTGATCCCAAACTAAAACAACATCCTGAAGTGCTTTTCCTATCAGAAACACTTCCTGCCCAATCTACATCAGTATATCCACTCAATGTGAAATTATGATCTCCATCATAGCTGAGACCATAATCTATTGTACCGTTGAGGTACCTCATCACATGTTTTGCAACCACTAATTGAACACGTCTGGGTTCTACCAGAAACTGACTCAAGTTGTTCATGACAAAACAAATGTCTGGTCTAGTGTTCGTCAGGTACATCAACGATCCAATAATCTGTCTATACAGTGTGGCATCAATCAATTCTGACGACGTGTCGACTAGCGGCTTCAGCTTCGCTTCCATGGGTGTATTCATGGGCTTGCATTCCATCATGTCGAATCTCTTTAAGATTTCGACCGTGTACTTTGCTTGGTTAAGGAAGATCCTCTCAGGACTCTGTCATACCTCAAGACCTAAGAAGTAATGCATTAGGCCGAGGTCTTTCATTTCAAATTCCGAGGGAAGTCTCTTTTTACATTCAGCGATGAGCTTTTCTTCTTAAGTTAAGAATAAGTCATCCACATATAGCAGTAAGATTACTGGCTCATTATTCATAATTTTGAAGTAGAGATTTGAGTCTGCTTTACTGAGACGAACAAAGTTCGCTCACACAAGAATTATCCAAAATATTTGGAATATAGTAATCAAATCCATATGGACAAATATATATGTAATAAGAATGAATAGTAAGATAGATGATTACAATTGAGAATGAGGGCTCATTTATATACCCACGTAGGGGTGCCCTTTACCAATAGTCATGTCCTTTGAGACATGACCTTTCATTATTAATAATTATTATTTATTAATTATTATGTTATGAATATCTATGGTATATGTACATTTATGTTCATAACATTGCCTTCCCCTAAAAAATGTTTTGTCCTCAAAGCATAATCACTGGAAGGCTTCCCTTTGAACTTTTGTTCTGACACACAATGTCTTCTCAAATCTTTTGTGCTTGTAGTTGCGACTCTCGACGAAACAAGATGATATAACCTTCGATTCCCCAAACTAAGGTGTTGCATCTTTTGGAGAGTGATCCATCCCAAATCTACTTTCATTGGAATTGTTTGATGATTGATTGTTCCAAGTTGTTGATTTTGTCTTCGTTTTTTTTCAGTGTGGTATTTTATTTGTTGGTAAGAAGAACATTGCTTATTTTCCTCTTCTCCTAGT
>ML847749.1:3402-18209 GCA_009831015.1 Picea engelmannii | reverse complement strand
TCAAGTCCTTCAAAACCATTTGAAAAACCCAAGACCATGGAACTCTATGACAATGCACATATTCATAACCTAGGTTGCTGACATAATTGGTATTATATTTTATATAATAACATAAACCCATCGGGAAGAAGGGAATGAATTAAAATGTGTTTCAAATAATTGTGATAAGAATATTGTTTCTTATATTCATAACAATATCTTCTAAGCACATATATTGCAATTAGAAATAACTTTGACCAAGATGTGGCATAATTGACAAGCTCCTCCTTTTATAGTTTCTTAATTTTTTGTACTTGGTTGTTTGTTCTACATTATGGTGCTACTAGCCCCAAAGAACATGGTGTTATCTTTACACATTCATTAATTCCTTCTAGTAGAAATGGATGGTTCCCCCCAAAAGAATTTTCCTCTGGTATTTGAATTTCTTAATATGGGGTTCACAGGCCTTAACTCTCTTAGCATTTCTACTTGACTTGTCTCATTCCTAGTGTAAGGACCCAACTTGAGGTTCCATTGGAAATGGAACAATGGAGGGTGTGTCAGGCATACCTGGAAAGTTTCATGGCGAGTACATATATTTTGGTAGCCTTGGTGACTAACTCATAGTAATTCATGGCACATCTAGGATGGTGTACTAGTGCGTAGGCTAGGAGGACCAAGGATATCTTGTTGAGTAGGATGGAAAATCAATGAGGTGTTGCATACAAGGATTCAATGAAGGACGATGTGACTTGGCAATGTGATAGATTTTGTGTGTTGTAAATGGTAAGGTTACAGCGTTGATAACTACATCGAATATATGTGAATTCCTGACAAAGGAGGAACATGATCTTCTTTGGCTATCAAATATAGGCTTAGATGGATGATAGAATGGTCACATGTTTAAAAGTGAATTGTTCAAGTATTCATGGATTGAGGGAGGTGATAGTAGGTTTCCTATGGTTTGGAGGTGATGGTGCAACATCACCTATGGTGAAAAAAACACTCTGACATTCCACATGAATAAATGTGCTTTCCTCGGGTTCAGTTAGGACATGTAAGTTAGGAGGTGATACAAGTGGTTGATGGTCATTCCCAACCAGCAAGGTCACATCAATGTCGTGTGGTGACTAGGATTCCTGAGTGGTATGGGATGATCAAATTAAAACAAAAGTATAGACATGTGAAAATTAGTATTAGAGTCACATTTGAATGTGGAAATTGTGGAAGTGTCTCTTAACCACCAACACCCCTTTCATCGAATGCGTCAATGGGGTTGTGTTGATGAGGATGCCAAAAATTCAAGTGGGGGAGAATGTGAGGACCTAACTTGAGGTGTCATTAGCAATGGAAAAATGGAGGGTGCATCGGGAATACTTGGCCAGTTGTATGGTGAGTCCAAATCTTTTGGTATCCTTGGTTATTAAATCACAATGATTCTTGAGACGATTAGGATGGTATACTAGCATGTAGGCTAGGAGGACCAAGTATTTATTGTCAAGTAGGATGGAAAATCAGTGAGGTTCCACATAGTAAGATTCAATGGAGGATGGCATGGCTTGGAAATGTGATAAATTTTGTGTTTCCCATGGAAATGCAACAATGTTTCCAAAGTGCATAAAAGATATGTGAATGCTTGGAAAAGGAGGAACATGATATTCTTTCATTATCATGTTTAGGGTTAGATGGATGATATTATGGTTTCACATTTGGCAATCATTTGTTCAAGTATGCTTGTCTCTAGGGAGGTGATAGTAGGTTTACTATAGTTGGGTGGAGATGGTACAACATTGCCAATGGTGAAACAGGCACTATGAAATTCCACGCGATTAAAGGTGACTCGCTTGGGTTTGGTCAAGACATGTCAGTTAGGCATATTCTGAGTGATACAAGCAGTTGATGGTCATGACCAAATAGCAAGTTCACATCAATTCCATGCGACGACTAGGTTTCTTGAGTTGTATGGGAAAGTCACATGGAATGAAAAGTCTAGCCCTATGAAACCTGGCCCCTTATATTCCATGGTAGCCATACATTTCAATGTGATTCGAACTATAACCACAATCTCTTCTTTCACTTGTGACTCTATCAATTCATCTCACATGCCTTCATCCACCATCGAATTCACATAATCATCATCAACATTAGACTTCACCCAAATGACGATGCCCATCGCATTTGAAAAAGTAAAATCCATTGACTTATTTTTCATTATCAACTCCAACACCACCACACCATAGTTGTAAACGTCAATTTTCTCACTTTATCTCCTTGTAATGTTTTGGAAAGCAAATGACAAACCCACATTCAAACATAATATGCAAATCATTGTAGAATTCAAATTCATGAAAAATTCTCAACAAAAAAGTTGTTTACCCTGCGTCATGTAATCCAAAGTACCAAAAAAATGAATTAGGAGACAAGCATCTCATGTCTATGAGTTGAGAAATCCCATAATCATAAATTCAGGTTCCATATCTGAACCCAACAATATGTTTATGGGCTCAGTATATATCTGTGTATATTGGAAGGAAAAAAGTCATGTTGAAAGTATGCGAGTCCATGATCCATGCCAATGGATATTCTGTAATGAACATCTCATCCCAACAATGGAGGAAGTTCCATTTCATATAATACATTATCTAGGATACTGTTGGGCATTTACTCATACCGAATGAAACTGCATTCTTCCTGCACCCTTAATTCCAATAGCTTAACCAGATTTCTATGATGGATTTTTCTAGTTGTTTTGATTTCTCTCATCATTCTCATGTCCTTCTTTCCTTCAAAGATGGATCTAGAAAATACATCCCACCCTTCGATAAAATCACGGTTAAAACACATACAACCATCCATCATATCTTTTAGGATATAATAAATGCAATCGTTGGTACAAAATTTTTCCAAGGGATTTAACTTCCATTTCACAACTACATGTTTGCATTGAGACTTGATGTGCCTAAGTGAATTCATTGATGGATTCAAACTTGAGATTATATCATGGTGGGGAAAAATATCAAGGATCCCCCATTTTTTCTCCAAATCCACCAGCATATTAGCTTTTGCATTGATAGATGACTTCTAGGTTTAAAGAATCTGAAATAATTCTATTTTTTTTTAAATTATCCACCAAATCTTGGGCTATGTGAATGATTCTAGATAAATGGATTTCTCATGGGATCTATTGGAAAAACAAATATGAGATAATTAGAGAATAAAACCCGAACACTCTAACATGTTTTATGCTTGTAACCTTAAGCAACACTAATCCTTGGCAAATTGTCAATGCTTCTTCATCATTTTTTGTGGTGTTACAAAGACCCCAAACATAATTAAGTTCTTGATTTCCATCAGGATATAAGATGATCCCTTACACCTATCTCTTCATACATACATAGATATATAAACAATAATGGATAGGGTTTTTATTAAAAGGTTGTGAAAAAATCCAAATTGGAGCAAAAGCCATGATTTCAAGAAAGCATCATTGATTCAAGTGATTCAAGTTCTACCTAAGAGGGTTAAAAATCCAAACAAAACCTAATGTGTATTTTTAAGTAAATATCTTTTCATATCATTGTAGTGAACATATTACTAAAAAACAAAACAAATTATAGAAAATAAAAACTAAGTACATGGCCTCTAATGGGTAACTTGTATTCTACACTTCTTTGCAATACTCTCAAGAGAGGCCTTTATATTCTTATCATTGCCATCAAAAACTTGTAGTGCATTTCCTTTTCCAAATTCCAAACTGGGGAGAGGAGGAGAGTTCCTAAATGTTTAGGAGGGATTCCATTGTAGGTAAAGGATTTGATTGAGAATGGGGTTCACCACACTTTTTGAAATGCCAAGATGTGCAACAATACGATTTAGTAGCTACTTCACCATATCTTATTGAACGTAACTTTCCAAATCCCTATGATGCTCTCTATCCATGAAAGGTTCCACTTTTTTTTTTTCCAATTCATCAGATCTACAATATGCTTGAATGTATCAATAGAACAATTATCTATAACAATAATATTTTATTGGATTTGTTTTCCTCAAATTTCACTTTCCATTGCTCCAATATAATTTTGGCATTAAAAAATTTACATTGTGCTTCTCCAATATCCCTCAGACATTGTGTGAGAAATTTCTTGAATTCCCTTGTTTCATAAATGATGTATTGCCCCTTAATGCAATGATAATGAGTCATCCCTCTTTATACTAGCAAGAAGGGTGGAGCCACACAAAAACACTAGAACACCGAAGCACCAAACCCAGGCATGAAAAATGCCTATGCATAAGTGACAAACCCAATCACATAGAGGATTAGAGCATGCGATGCACAAGGAGGAGCACATGAAGGTGCTAATATGATGGCCCAAAGATGAGGGATACCATCTCCTCAAGAGTTCCAATTGTCGAAAATGAAGAAGAAACATTCTATAAACTGAGAAACAAAAGCAAATAAATATTGAATCCCTTAAACCCACATTGAATTCCCATTTGAACTTCCACACGGTTCTTAAAACTCTTCACTAGATAGCAAGGAAGTGGTTCTTAAATCTCTTCACTAGATAGCAAGGAGGTGTAGTAACAAGATGTCATTGGAACTTAGATGCATGTTTATTTGTGCTTGGGAAATTCTCCAAGGATCTTATGTTATCACCATTCAAATCAATGCTCTCTATGGGGGATAGTGGAAAAGGACCCCATTTAGAATATCAATTCCAAGGTCAAGCCCCACTCCAATATTTTTTCGGTGATCCTTAACAAAGTGTTTAAATCGGAGGACATTATCACCATTCATATCAATGTTCTCTATGGGGATGAGTGGAAAAAGGACCCCATTTAGAATATCAATTCCAAGGTCAAGCCCCACTCCAATATTTTTTTGGTGATTCTTAACAAAGTGTTTAAATCAGAGTACATGGAACAACTGAATCTAATCAAATTTTTTCACTTGTTTGTCACTATACACATTAGGAGAGGTTGACAATGAGGGTATTTAAATTGAACTTCTTGAAGATCTATTATAGGTTTCCCACCACAATTGCATTCATTTTTGCTTCAGATTTGAGAAATATAATTCCTTTAAAGAATGCTAGAGTACAGGGATTGTGCCCTACTCCTTGATAGTAGAAAATAGCTCCACGTTAACAAAAAATTAACACAACTATTAAGAAGCAAACTGATAACGCTTTTATGAAATAAATGAAATTTCATTACAATTTAGGAAGTTTAGTCATTTATGCAAAGAATGATATTCATAAGCAACTTAAACCCTTAAATCTAACTTCTTGTCAATCTCAATTATAGAAAGTCATTTAATTTCCATCTTGCTTGTTTCTAGGAACACAATCAATCTGCAACCATAATGAATCACTTATAGATACTCTCACACAAATATTTCTTTAATATTTTGACATAAAAAAAATCTGAATGTAAACAAAAAAGAATGAAGAAGAAGAAGTGGATCACATTCTTTGGGTTGTGTAAGTTGAAGGGGGAAGAAAGATTATGAATTGGGAAATAGGTGAAGAATTCATATTGCATAATCTATTTTAGAACTCCATTTGCTCCATTTTTTAACTGATATTCTTCTCCCTTGTGACCTTTTAAAGCTCCTTCATTCCAAGATATGATGAACAAGCCTTTGTCTTGTTCAAAATATTTCATATGCTGTGTTGATTGTGAAAATTCCTGCTCTTCTTTGTTGTTCTTTGTAACTTTTCTTCCCTGTATAATATGTCACCTATTAATATCCTTTTCTTTCATTCTTCCACCTAATTTTTCCTTAGTTTGACTTTCCATTATATCTAATGATGCCCTATACTGGTCCTCCTTTATTCTCCTTCATTTCCCCCTTATAGAAGACTGACTTCTATAATCTTTATGAGGATCATACCATTTCTCAGGATTCATGATGTTCTTTGGGTTTTCAGCTCCTTCTAAATATGAAACTTTATTTTCTATATATCCTTCCACAATCAAGATACTTCTTTCATTTAAAATATCCTTCTTTTCATATTTCAAATTGAATCCTCCGTTGGACTTGTTATAACTGTTATCGCACAGTTTGTAGCTAGGTCAAATAGCTAGAAGATAGAGTCTAAACTGGCATAACAAGAACCTACCCACCCAATGTCACCACAATGGGGAGGTTCTTTCTCTTTAGGGAGGTTAGGCAAAGGGGAGACATCCCCGGTAACCTGGGGTTTTGAAGAGGCTAAGGTATAAAGGTCAAAGTAAGAAATACCTCCTCACAGGTTACCACCAAGATCAGATAGTCTGGCTAAACAACCAATAATGAAGTGTAGGCCCAAATGAGAACACCTGCCCGTAACAAAACAATAGCAAACAAATATATGCAAGCTATGATTCAATGGGTTAGTACTTCATATAACTACCTGATATCAATATATTAGCAATTATGATAATAGATATTGACGAGATAAACGTTTATCAATATAGCAATGGAAAAATATCAATTCATCAATAAATATCGAGATGATGTAGCAAACAACGTATCCAATCAATCCCTTACTCAATAAATTCTTTAAAACACCATCTAATTGATTATCAATAGAAAATGTTGCGTCAAGATGGAATAACCAAGGATGACTTCATCCTTATTAGGGTTAGTAGTTAGTTAGGGTTTCAAATTATAAGAGTTTTCAGAGTTTGTTTTACCACTATCACTTCAACATTGGAGACCTAAGATCAGTGCCTAAGGGTAAATGGAGTCAATTCAAGAGAGGAAGCAAGGTTGAAGGGAGAAGGATAAGGACTAGAGGGAAGGGTTCTGAAGTGATGCAATGGCAAGGCCCCATAATCAAAACCCTAGGGGAAAGATGCTCACTCTGGTGTTGCTTAAGCAAGGCCTCGTGCTCTTTCCACCTTCCTTAGGTTTATCTTGGAAAAATGGCTAGCATCAAGACACAAAAGTGAGGTGAGGGAGAGTGTTGCAAAGGAAAGGCCCTATCACCAAACCCTAGAAGCAAGATGGCCCTAGGTGTAGATAACCTAGGCCTAGCATGTCTCCTCCTTCTTGACATTTAAAAGGTACGGTTAGCACAGGGGAAGAAGTAACAAGAGTGTAGCAATGTCTAGGCTCTTCCTTCCTTCTTCAATGGCTGAGAATTTCTCTTTTACGAGACATGAGACACCAACCTACTTGTGTGTTTTTCCCCTAGGGTTTTAAAATCAGCAAAATTTATAATAAATGCAAGAATATAGGACTACAACCATTCAATTAAGAAGTTTTACAGAAAAAACACTTACATATCATGATGAAATAGCATTACAAACCCTAGTTGTAAACCTTCCTTCAAGAAAAATGCCAAAAGTGCCAAGAAAAGCCTTCCTTCAACAAGTGTGCCTCACTCAAAATATGAAATACCCAACAAGGGCGCAAAAATCAGATCTCACTAGGAGAGTGAGTTTTTTTCTCAAAATGAGGATAAAACTCCTCAATATATACTGTATCATGACCTTTAATTAAATTTAGGTCATAAAAAATAGCTGACAAGGCTTTAAACCAAAATCATACTTTTTTTACATTAAAATGTCAAATTAAAGCCCTAAATGAGAAAAAAGTGAGACGTCAAGCCCTCCTCAGGGGGAAGTTAGGCCTTTTTGGGGCAGTGAAGCATCCAGAAGCCAAACGTTAGCCCTCCTTGGGCTCTTCCAAACTGCCACACGTGCCAACAACCCTGTCCATCTTCCATATGTTCATTATGACATCACAAGCCTCCTAGTGACATCCTGGGTCATCTGGGGACAACGTTCCACTACAAGTGGGTCAATCCCCCTAAGCCTGGCTCAACCAAAGTGCCCCTGATGGGACGTCCTCTTCTTCTCTGGTGAAAAACCTCGGTCAAACATTGCCCTGTCTCTACCCCTCTGATGGGGTCTCATCAACCATATGGTGGGCTCTTTATCCCCATGGAGGTCCAAACTAATCATCTCCCCATGTGTACCGGTCCATGTGGTACCTGTCCGTCGAGCATGATCCTGCACATCAAAAACTACGCCCTCCATGGTTTCATTAGTCACAGGGATCATAGCAATTTCAATCACATTTCATCATAAATATTATCAAACATATGCGTAAAATTCTTGATATATCATTCAATAGCTCAAAGACTCTACAAAAACCTACAATACAAGGTTGAGAAAAAATACAAGATACCCTATTGGGCTAGTATCGATAAGGAAAGGAAAGTTTCCAAGGGGTTTCATCCAAGCCATGTAAACGAGGTGAGGTGGTTCAAGGGATGTCCAGACACATGGGTAGAGTGAGAGCCAGGGATGCATGATATTACCTGTGGATGCCTTTGTAGAAGGTGAGTTGTACCCGTCATGGATGCAAATTTTTCCAAGCCCCTTTTGTCTTTATTCTTTTCTTTATTTTGTTTTTATTCTTCTTTTTATTTTTATTCAAGGGCTAACCAGAGGACACTGCCTTGGCATGGTGACCAGAGCTAATAGTGTTGATAAGGCTGGCTCATGATAAGACCCCTTTCCCTTGGCCATGCAACCAAAGGCCACTGCCCTGGTGTGGTAACCAGATGGTGGCAATGTCATGCTGTTAGGTACCCATGAACATAATAGGCTCGCTCATGATGAGACCCCCTATCCTCTTGATCATGTCTTGTTTGTTATTTTCTCGGGTCCCTCTTGTTTCTTGCTGAGAGGCTTTTTATTGCCTTCTTGGGGATCCCTGGGCGAAGCATCTCAAGGTTTCATTTTTTTTAGGATTTTATCTTTTACTAGCTGCTTTTACCTTCTAGCCCTTTAGACCCTTCTTCCCACGAGATAAGGTGCAACCCCACAAACAGATCATCCTAATGCCCAGACAAGGGGAATGGGACAGATGAGTGGGAGACAAGATGGAAGAGTGATGGTATGATGGGAGCGGACCATGGCTCTTTAGAAACCCCCAAGTGGAAAACCAAAACCTATGGGTATAGGCTTGCTAGGGCACCCAGTCAATCTCCCCAAGCATGGTCAAGTGGGTCAATGTAAGATCGAAGTAGTTGTTAGAAATAAGAGGAATTAAATGCATAGATTTAAAGGTTATAATGATCAAAAGTGACACATACCATGATACCTAGACCAATTACCTCATGGAGCAAGAGATTTTTCCAATACAAGACCAAGCCGATGGTGATGGATGCTGCTGCTGCTGACAAGACAAATCTAATGAAAGAAGAAAAGGATGGGCCCTCCGGGGCCATGCTTAGGTCAATCCTTCTCTCGGTACTCCATGTCTAGGACCCGTGGGCCTCGAGACATGATCTCCTAGTTATCCCTAGAAATCGGGAATAACAATAATGAAGAAAAGTAAAATTAACTTATATTTCATATTCTGAAAATTTGAAAACTTCCTTTAATTTGTCCTCTTCCATGCTTATCTAAAATGCATTATGTTTATTTTCCTTGTAATTCTACCTCTTTTTCCTTTATAATAGCTTCTTGTAGCTATCCAACCTCATTTTCTCTAGAACATGCAAACACACACTCATAAAAACAATTAGTTTGAGAAACTGAAAACTCATTTGTCTCTCTTGATGCCTCTAGAATTGTCATCTCTTCTCTACGTTGGACTGAAATTTGCATGAGACTTTTGTCTTGTCTCTCATCCACTTCTTCATCAAGCATTGGTCGTTCATTTGGTTCACATATAAAAATTACTTGTTCTCTTCCCAAGGATTGATTTTCATATTTCTCTCTGCATTTAACTTCTCCCTCTTCACTTTAGACCTTCTCTCTCAGCTATGTCTGCTCCTCACTCTTCATTGTGCCAGCTTCCATAGCTGTAGGAATTCTTCTTGCCACCAATTCCTCTTTTTTTCTTTTGCTGCTACCTGTGTACAAGAACACATTTTCTCGAAAAGTTTATCTACTCCAAGATCTTGTCTTCTCCAAGATATTTGTAGATCTTGTCTTTCTTCAAGAGATTAACGTCATTCTAATACAAAAATTGGTGCAAATAATTTTTCTCTTCTACTTTAAGAAAGGATTCAAATCGACTTTACTACATGATGGTACTGTTCAATATATACTACAGGTTCTATGTTTGATATAAACCACAACTTTGAGATTTAGTACTCAATTGAATTAAGGAAAAAAATACTTACAGAACTGTTGATGCTCTGAAACTTGGAAAAGTTATTACTTATGAACTTGTGATCTCTTACGTCAGACACCTACATACCCTACCCCTTCTGGATTTGAACTTGTGATCTATTAAGAGGAAACACATGTTCTTAACCATTAGGCCCACTCAAACTCTAGAGCACAAATCTCTAGGATGTTGGTATAGCAGGATCTCAGAATCCGTAACTTCAACTCAGGAACTTCAACTCTGATATATTGTCACCTCAACTCTCTTCAACTTCATTTATTCCTACAATTGTGACTACTAGACTTTAGGCTTCAATTATCCCTCTTTTATTTTGGTAAATGTTGCAATCACATGAATTTGTGCTCAATACCTCTACTCTCCAGCTCATAATGGTAACCAATGTTGTTTAAGATGATGAAATTGGCATAATTAGAGTTGTAGGTCTTTCCTTTTCTCAGAAATGCTTCACTATCTCCTAATCAAGAATGACAACATGCTGGAACATATTTTAATAAAGAAAACCAGTTATTATTTTTCCCACTTATTCACAGAGACCACATGAGAAGAGTAAAAAAATACAAAAAGTTCACTTCACATCTTTCTCTCCGATTTACTTGTCGGAATCTCTAAACTCCCCTCCCATAGACTTTTAACAACTCTATTGTAACACGGTCGAGTCATTGTCTAGTTAACAAAAGATGGAAAAGGAAATCCATAGAAAACCTTGAAGAGTCTCAGTATTAAGCAAACATTAACATTAAATTACCTTTACAATTATTGTGATATATCACAATATAAATGCATGTATTCATAGAGAATTATACACAGAATTATCATTATTCTAATATCAACACTTAGAATTTAAACAGGGGAAAAGGAGGAAATCAATGATAGAGTCTGCCAATAGATACTTATCTTTAAAATCCATAGATATCATTCAC
Source organism: Picea engelmannii (assembly GCA_009831015.1). NCBI lineage: Eukaryota > Viridiplantae > Streptophyta > Pinopsida > Pinales > Pinaceae > Picea > Picea engelmannii. The sequence continues at coordinate 7,169 of ML847749.1, read as the reverse complement.
ATAACTCCTCTACACACTTCCTTTCATCACACCCATTGCCTATTCTACTCATCTTATGTGCATTTTCACGCTCAATAGGTTTATTTATACAATAAATAGGAAATCAATTCGAATCACAAGAATGATTCATATCCTCCACATTTAGGAAAAATCTAAACAAACCCTATATATCCCCTAAAATAATCTAACTCCTTCAACTACATGTTAAACAAGTAAATTACATGACAATTGAGAAAGACAAATCCCTTTCTTCTTAAACAAATCTAGAATTTTTTGAAATCATTACAAAATGTAAATTTTTTTATTTGAATTCAAATTGATTCTCCGAAACATAGAGTAGATCCAAAATAATTTTATAACTTATAATCTCAAAATTAAAGGTAAGACACCCCATCCTATATTCCTCATAGAAGCAATTCTTACCCCATTGAGATCACATATATTATTTGGTACTTAATGTACAAGAATAATATAAACAACATGGACGAGAAGAGGCTCCCCATAATTGCTTCAAAATATATCCAAAACCACTAGTGGCTCATGATGAGATGGACTAAATGTACCAAGTCCTATCTAAATCATTGGGGAATACATGAATAATTAGTTATGTAGAACACCTATAATATTAAAAATAGTATTACATCTAAATTTAAGGATAATTTATGGGGCGATAAAGAATTAGAGGATTAAAAAAAATGAAGATACTATAAGGAAGTGGTCAACCCTAATATAGAATATCAAATGTATCTCCTTGTTTTGACTAGTGTAGAGAAGAAAATAAACATTACTAAAATATGAACTAACTCTTGCAAGATTCATAGCAGAACTAGGCATTACCAAAATGATCTGATACTAATCTGTAACGTTCCCCTTTACCAACACTAACAAAATTATTTGATACCAATTCTTCACGTACCCATCCTACTACTAAGAAACGATACTCCAAAATCTAGTGTGCAAATTTTACTCTATAACATTGGTTTGTGCAGAAACACTTGAAGTAACATGCTCAACCCCAAGCCGGGTCACATGACACAAACTTTCCTCTTCTGACACAACTTATAACAATGGAAGTAACACAATACAACTTCATGCACAAACATACATAGCACGCAACATTATTGTGCATGTAATCCAATATGATCACGTGATCACTACCACGCATGCAACCATTCTAGTGTCACACGCAAATTCTATTACCCTTGTGACCATAGACTACCTCCCTATGTGCACAAGCAAATCTAGCCTCTTGCACACTCGTAGTATTTCCCTGTGCACACAACCATTCTAACCTCACCTCAAAGGCTCATGATCATTATTATAAGGTTAAATAGCAGTAAACTCAATAAAAATTGTCATACTTAGCATGTTCGACTATAAATATTGAATATCAACTCCAGACTTAAATGTGAAAACAACATTATGAATAATAACGACAATTGATCATATTCAACATCATACATGAAATGAAACCATATTAAACATAGATAATTAATCACACAGTAAATGAGACAAGAGCATAAAGGACAAGTTTATATTTTTTATAAAGAGTCACCAACTATGCCCATAACTCATACGTTCCTCCAAGCCATAGACTTTATTACTCATATACTTTCAGCAACAGGTCACCCCTAAGTTGTTTCTTAAAATCCACTAGAGAAAAAATATTACTAATGCTGAGCTAAGGTATGATAAAAAATAGAATCGTTCGGTCCAAGGTGCCCAACTGTTGCAACTAGACTATAGTCTTTCATTCCCCACATGCCTGTCCCACCCCAGGAAGTGTGTCCCTCTAATGTTCAACATTTCCTTGGATACCCCACTTCCCTTTCACGACTTCAACAATATTCTTGAAAATAAGTCTTATATCCATGTAACTAATGCCCAATGTACTAGGGAACAATTCCTAGAGAATCTCTCACTTGGAGAGAATGCTCACGGGCCTAAAAACCCACCTCTTCAAAAAAAAATCTCTCACCTAGAAAGAATGCTCACGTGCTTGACAACCCGCCTCTTTGACAATAAATACTCTAGTTACAATATGGAAATCACATTTTTCCAAAATTTTCTTTTAGAAATGGTAATGTTCATCACATGTTCAAATAGTTTGGATGATGAAGAAAATGAGTGAAATTCCCCAAAAGGAATGAGTTCTTCTCCCCAACAAAATACACTAAGGTTCGACCATATATTTGCATGGTCATAACTGGACACTTGTCAGCTTCAAAATTATCTTTAGCCACTTGGTGACTCGTTCCCATCCATCAAGAACTTAGGATAAATAAGTATCCATAGTTGTACTTTTTGGAAATATTAATGAATTGTTCCCTTGGACTTAACTCCCCCATTTTCCCTTTTCAGTGGAGTTTAGCCCCCCATCTCTTTTCATCTAAGAGGTATACAAGAAACAATGTGATTTTATTAATAAATTTAGTGTGGTTACATTTTACATGGACAACCGCAATGACATTTTTTCATGTCGGCTCACCAACCCAATAACCATATAGGCTCTCCGGCCTCAAATTTATATACATCGATATATATATATATATATATATATATATATATATATATATATATCGATTCGATGTGCACTTCAAGGTAATCCTCAGGTACTTACTCAATTCTGTGTGACGCTATGAAATGTATGCACCCTTCGTTTGATGTGCAACCATGCACACTTACCTATGTGCAAACAACACCATGAAATGTGTGAACCCATTCTTTGATAAAAATCCTTGCACACTACTCAGGTGAGCACAAAAATGAACCACAAATTTGTGCCAAAAACTCACTAGCCTAAATGTACATTTACAATTTTAGGTGCGTGCAACAGTGACCCAACAATTGGCACGACGACTCAGTAGCCTAAATGAACATTTACAATTTCATGTGTGCGTAACACTGAACTGATACTTGGTGCCAATGACTCACCATCCTAAATGTACATTTACATTTTCATTTACTATTGGGATTTGGATTAGGGATATTGAATTCCCTCCCCCCTTATTTATGCATTGTCCTTAGTGAATTATATGCACATGTAAATAAAAAAAAACTTCAAAATTCTTAAAAAATATGGAGATACTCTTCTTGCATAGTGTTGGTCACTATAATTGCTTAATTAATTTCAAACAACCAAGTGAAACATAAATTATCAACCCAGGGAAGTCTTTTGTTTCAAAGATAGTTGCGCACTATATATGCTCAATTCCAAAAGCACTTAGTGTTGTAGTAAAGAAATCATTCTATCTAAACTTGCTGAAGTGAACTGAAGCTCTGGATTGAATCACAGGAAAGTAATCTCCCTATTGCAATTCTTTATAGTTTAAATTAAGAATCCTGGATTACATTTAAAATAACATTGCAATGGGTAAAAACAACTATCTTGCAATCAGAGAACATGACCCTTACTCTCAAACATAGACTCAGTCTAACACTCTTTCATGAAAGCAATAATGCAGAAAACAATAAGCTCTATCTAACAGAGAACAAAGCACTTAGCTCCTTTCTATTTAAGCAGGAGCCTTGGGCCTTACTTCTGTTTAGCACACTTGTGAGATTGAAGTCTATAGAGAACAAGGCAGTCTGATTCCTTTCTTTCTAAGCAGGGATCTCTAACCTAGTTCTAATTAACACAGGAAAAGTAGACAGCGAGTAGGATGTTTTGGTTCCTTCCTTTCTGAGTAGGAACCCTTAATCCAATCCCTGACTAACACACTTGCAGAGGTGAAAGGAAATCTACAGAAGACAAGGTGTTGCAGTCC